>JANHFL010003570.1:15360-28417 GCA_032468155.1 Oxyrhabdium leporinum | reverse complement strand
TCAAAAAAAGTAAGACCCTCCTCGAAAATAAGCCCAAGTACTTATTTTCAAGTCTAAAAGAAAATAAGACTCGGTCTTCTTTTCTGAGAAACACGGTATTTTTCTCTCATATATTTATGTGCCTGTGTGAAAAATAGCTGTGCTTAGGATGGGCCAGATTTCCAAACTGAAATCTAATGTTATATCTTATTAATTTTAAAAGGCAATTAAAATATCTTTTAAATACACACATTTTTCCTGAATTATCTGCAAACATATTCTTGTTATTTTTATATTTTTGAATATTATGTTTCTATTTGTATTTAAAAGATTCAACAATGGATGGATGTTTAAAATCGGAAGAGGCCTTGATTATTTTAAAAAATCACAGGTAAAGGATTTTGTTTTTATTTTCTTTTTTTTAACTGAGTTCCTGAATTTTTTGCTAAGGAAAAAAAAATCTTTTTATAGGGTCGTTTTTGTCTTGGATATTGTGATTTTGATTTGAGACCTTGTCATGAAACTACTGTGGACATCTTTCACAATAACTACACAAAGAAGACATGATTCCTTCTGAAACCACTCCTGTTTTCTAGGTAAAATCCTTGTCAAGATGTATATTTAATATGCTTTTTTATAAAATAAATTGTTGTTTAAGCAAAAAGATATGTTCACCTCAAGATAACTTTAAAAGAGGCTGCAATAGTTAACTTTTGCTTAAAGGAAAATCAGTATTCTTACCTTAATTAATATCAGGTAAAAATATTGGAAGAATAATTAAATTAAAACAAACTACTGAATATATTTTAAAAATGCAATGACTAGAGTCACTACTTTAAACGAATAGCTGAAATAAACTTAGATACAGATACAGTTTCATTCAATGTTATGACAGCACTGAACAAATGGTTTCCTCATAGTTTAGCTGTTCTAGTGTCCCCAAAGTCATGATTGCCATTTGGGTACTTAATGCCCTGTTTGGGATTATGTTGTCTCAGGGACTGTGGTCATGTAATTGTGATTTCCAATGTTCCCTGCTAACTTCCCACAAAGTCAATGGGAAAGCTGACTGGAAGTTGTGGTCATGTGAGCTGCTTGTTTAATGATCGTTTTATGCAGTCCTACAAAACTGCTGTCCCACTTTATCACCGCATCACTTAGCAATAGCAGTTCCAGTCAATTGCTATCATAAGCCAAGGACTTTTGAATTCAGCAGTCTAAAAACAGAGCTAGCTACAATCTCTTCAAGTTATATGAAGCTATTGTATATAGAAAAAAAGGTGCCTGCCAAATTCTTTGAACATTAGAGCATGCTCAAAGGAGAGGATTTTTGGACAGTTACACAGCAGTCACTAAGGTCATATAGCACGCTGATGTACTTTGAACAATGGGAATCCACCTTTTTTTTTTTTGCAAGCTCCTACAAACTACCATACACACTTGTTCAGTCAACATGGAAGAAAATTACACCATGGCCAGCCAGCTGAGCTATGTATTGGTTGAGAGCTTAATAGTGAACTGCATCTTCTGAACTTTCAAAATATTGTACATGCTTGCAATTTACAGCTCATATTTCATCTATGAGTTCTTTAAAGAACCTTTCTAGTCCTGATGTGCCATTTCTAAAACCTACTTTGTAACATGCCTGTTCTTGTAATTAATTTTTTTTTCTCCTCAGAGTCTACTCAAGTTTTTACCTCAATAAAATTATTATGTGATACTGATATTTTGGAATCAAATAAATGATCAAATCTAAGCATTTGATCTAGTATGTCATGGAAATTTTAAACAATTTCATTTCTTGAAATCTTGCCCTCTTGAATGTTAGTGGGTTCAGGGTTTTTTATAATACTGTATTATTAAAGTTATAATTTGTATAACTTTTAGTTTTTTATGTCAAAAAGTCTGGATTAATTAAAAGTAAGAATATAAAACTTTTGGAATAAGGCTTGTTTTTAAAAATGTACTTTTCACCTGATACAGATCTTCTGTTCTTACTAGAATGGTGAAGTAAGAACTGGTGAAAAGTAATTTAAAGGAAAAGCCAAATAACCTTTCACAAGGTTAACATGTTATTTATTAGATTTATTTGCTGCCTATTTCACCTTGAGTTGACTCTTATCCAGCACAGAAGACAGGGAGAACAAATCATATTTAAATTTTTGTTGATTATAACAGGAGTAATGTTTCAATGTCAGTTCAGATATGGCATAAGTTGGGTGTTTGGACCAGTAATATATTGAATTTGAAAATGGCTATTATAGCTTTCCCTCCACATTTTTGCTCACCCAAGTATATTCTTATAATTGCATTCTTGTTTGGAATCTATAGTAAATTACTTCAAGTTCCGTTAAACCCAGTGGAGTTCACATTTGAGAAGATAATGACTGCAATATCAATTAACTACCTCCCCTAAAAAAGGAACTTTATATTCAAGTGTTATTTTTGTTCAGTAGTTATTATGTAATATTAAATTTACATTCACTGTACTGTTCTAAAATCATACATAACGATCTTGTATTAGCAAACTACTAATTTGATATCCAAGAATCCAGTTCATCACATAAGTTACATTAATGTTACAATTTTCTCACATAAGATATGCAATTTGCTGTGTAATGTAGAATCTGCCCAAATTCTCAGCAAAGCAGTTGCCACAGCAGTGCTTTCATTTGGGCAAAACTTGTTGCCAGTCAGGCTGTTCCCGATTTCCACACACACATCCAGTGGCAGCCAGTTCTGAGGCACATCTATTTGGCAAGTTTCAATGTTACCATTCTTTATATCCATACTTATCTGAATTTCAACATTGGATTCCTCATGTTCTATATTAAAGGATGTGCTGATTTTGAACTTTGGTGTTTTTCCATATAGCCAATTCCAGGCTTTTAATTCTATGGCTTTATTGTTAATTCCAGGGAATTCTGTTTCATCGGCTGGATTTATGACATGGATATGGTTTTCAATGTGATGATATGAAGCATATTCATCAGCAATGGCTTCCATAAGCATTTCACAAGTTAATGTGGGATCTTCTTCATAGAGATTTCTCACTAATGCAGGCACACTTGGTGTGGCATTACTTTGGATTCCACGGTTAGGAGTCTTTAACACTGATGTTAGAACCAATTTATCAGTACTGCATAACAAAGTGCAGTGGTGATAAGCAGCTATTCTTCCTAATTTCGCAGCAGTTCCTGAAATTTTAAAGATTTTGTTTAACAAGAGATCATATCTCTCAGTAGCTTGAACATCTAGCTGGGGTCGCAGGGACTTCAAAGCTTTAACAACCAGTTTTAAATTTTCAATTCTTTCATATTTTTTTCTGTCAGTGAAAAAAGTCAGATTAATGTTGCCTTTGTCATGGTAAACTGCACCTCCTCCACTTCTTCTTCGAGCAAGCTTTACACCCTTCTGTCTCATGACTCCAAGGTTACATTCCTGCCAGGGATTCTGATGCCGACCAATCACTACAGCAGAAGAATTTCTCCAGAGGAGAAGAACATGTCTCTTCTCTAAATCCATGTTATCATGGATCCAATCTTCTAATGCTAAATTCTGGTAAACATTCTGAGACACAGACTGTAGGATAAGCCCGCTTTCTTTGGTACTTTTGAAGCCAGCAGCTGAAATTTTGAGGACACAATATAATGGGAAACATTTCTTCCATGAGAACTGGATTATCATGTTTTAAAGAAATAAAATAAGCATCAAAAGCAATGGAAGTTTTGGCACTATTCAGAATCTTTCAAACCATTGGTTCAATGTAGTGAACTTTTTTCTTTTTAGAAACACAGTTTTAGATTATTTTAATAAAATATTGCTTCTTTTTGATAGCTGGCTCAGTGAATTTATAAGATGCTTCTTGTTCAATCAATTGCCGATAACCTATTGGAAACAAAATTATTTATTGAAGTTATATCTGATGCATCTCAGCAGTATATAGACAAATATCTTCCCACATCTTCGGTAGGATTAAAATATTAAAACATCTACAACAGGATGAACAACAAAAATAAACTAAATCATGACACAAACGACACATCTGTATAGCAATAAAAAAATTAGAAAAGTAAAACAGTAAATGACACAATAAGTAAGCATCATTGAAACATTATAAAAGGTCAGCTTTAGTTTATTGTTTTATTTATTTTTATGGCCATGCATCTGAAAGGCTCATATCAAATTCATGAAAATAAAGAGTAAAATCTGATGCCTCATTTATCCTCCAATAAACCTTAAGAACTTTCTAAAAGTCACCCAGGAGGAGGCTAGCCTGATCTCCACAGGAAGATCATTCCCCAACCATGACGTTACCGCTAAGAAGCAGTGCCTTCCAACTTCAGCTCTCACCTTTCAAAAGTGTGAGATCCCAAGGAGTTTCTCTTTAGTATATCAGGCTGGAAAAGGCAGTCTTGATATATTCAAGTTAATATCTTTAAAGTTATTAATGCAGCTGCTTTGGGGACGATATAGCAAACAGCCCATTTCCTGACAGTTACGGTTCATCACTCAAATCTGGAGATAATTATGTCTGCCAAACAACTGAAGGTACTAACAAGGTGTACTACACAAACACTCCAGGGTGCTGTACAGATACAAATAGGTCATAATGCGTCGAAATACGCTGCAACCTAATGAATTCTTAAGGGAAAACCGAATAGAAAATGTTGCTTCCCTGCTGCTTATACAGAAGGCGCCTTCTCCCCATACAGAGGACTGCTGCGCCAGGGCAAGACAGAGCGCAGTTTAGGCACCAGAGAAAGCAGGGCTGCAGAACTATGACGCTTGCACGCTGCAAGGTTCGCTAGACACCGCCGTTGTTTTTCGGAGAGCAGAAGGGCAAACTAAATATTTACCAGCTTCTCTCGACGGCTCTTTAATGTGTTGCAATTGCTGGAACTTTTTGCCCTTTTGGAACCGCGCGAAAGATTCGAAGAGTCCAGAGGCTCTGCTCAAAAAAGGATACGCGCATTTTTACATAGAGACAAAGTTATAGAGAGCCACTCATCCCATTCCTTGGACTCGAAACATCCCGTTTGCTTAAGACTCTCTCCCCATTCTTGTTTGGAGGAAGGGAGAACGAATCCTGAAGAAGGGATTGCTGCTGAGAGAAGACTAACTGATTTAGAGCTAGCAAAACACTCTTTAAACATCAGTCTCGAAGGAAAAACGGAGGCAGTAATAAATTATTCCTACCCTTTGCAAACCGAAAGGGGGGATAGATTGACGGGCTACGTAGTACTTTATAAAGCTATAGCAGATTTCTGTCATTTCTATCGGTAACCCGCTGTTCCAGGCTCTTAAAGGAACTCGAAAGTCGATGAGTAGTGTTACTCTTCCTTGTATTTTTCTCAGATAGTGTGCTTTAAGAAGCACTTCCGTGTTGGAGTTACTCTTATCAAAGCACTTCCGCCTGGGGATAAAATAGAAAGTGCGTTGATTTCGGCTTTTTCTCACGTTTTGTTGTGCTTGGTGGTTTGAGCTGGGGTTGTAATTGCAGAAACTTGCTTTCCATTTTTAAATTGATTACAGCACATAAATTGCAAAAGTTTTATAAGTTTAAAAGTAATTTCTCATTTTAATTTTTTAAACGATACCGTTCATAAGTAAATAAAACCGTATTTAGTAGGGTTTACTCAGTTAAAAAATGTAGATAAGTCCCCCTTTAATCGTCCGATTCTCGGTGACTGGACAAGCCCTTGCAGTTTTCTTGGCAAGTTTTTTTTTCCAGATATGGTTTACCACTGCCTTTTTCCTAGGGCTGAAAAAAATATTCAGCCTCAGGCGGGACTACATTTCAGTCTCCCGGTTTCTAGCTTGATGACTTAAATACTACATTAAATTAGCTCTAACACATGCTTTTATTGTATGACCAAATGTATTTTGAATGTAAGCTCCATTCTCCATACTCCCTGGTAAAACTGCTTTGAGTTGTAGCCCCATTGACATCAGCAGGATTTGAAAATGCAGAATAACGGAGTTGGAAGGGATCTTGGGAGATCATCTATCTAGTTTAATCCCCTGCTCAAGCAGGAAACCCTATACTATTTAAGACAGACGCATGTCCAATGTCTTCTTTAAAACCTCCAGTGTTGGAGCACCCACAACTTGTGGAGGCAAGTTGTTTCACTGATTAGTTCTTCTAATCAGAAAATTTCTCCTTAGTTCTAGGTTGCTTCTCTGCTTGATTGGTTTCCATCCGTTGCTTCTTAGCCTGTCTTCAGGTGCTTTGGAAAATAGGTTGACCCCTTATTCTTTGTGATAGCCCCTTAGACATTGGAACGCTATCATTTCACATATCACTCAAGAATAATTTATTATACCCTAAATGGTCAATCTATTTGTATCAATGAAGTGAAGTACAGGACAATATTATATGTCTTGCTCACAATTTTTCAATGAATACACCCATGGAAACATAAAAGCCAAATGACCCTGCAGATTTCAAGAAAGGCAGAGATACAGTACATGAGGTTGGTTAGCTAACATAAAGATGTATATTGGAGATATCAAAATATGAGATTTACTTTTGTTGTATTGACATGCCAGAATGGAACATGTTAAAGCTAACAGGTGTCCAGAACTCCATTCTGGGGAACCTGAACAGTGAACAAGGAACCATTAAAGGTGAAAGCAATGATTTTCTGTGGAGTATTGTGAAAGTAAATAAAAATGGACAACATTCAATAATAAATTCTGAGATATTAAGTCATATAATCATAAGTTTGAAATAAGTTGATGACATCTATGTTAGATTGGAGGACTAAATTTGATCATCTGCACTTAAAATGGTAACATTTAGACTGATTTATAATAAATTTAAAGCTTGGGAAGGATTCCATGGATGAAAATCTTAAAGGGGAGAACAACTCAAGAAGCTTGGAAAACACTAAAAAATATGATTATAAAAGCCCAATACAACTGAAAAATAAAAATAAATTCAATAAAAAACAGCATGGTTGCACAAAGAAGTGGGCTGATGATGCTTCAAACCGTTTTGCCCAAACTGCTTGTTCTGATTCTGGGTGGTTCAGAGAACAGGCAAATCGGACCACCGGCTGACCCCACCTCCGCCCATTTTTGGGGCTGTGTTTGGTCATTTTTCAGGTGAAAAATTGCCTGAAAATGGCCCGAAAAACAGTCCATTTTTCCTGCCATTTTTGGACCTGAAAACGGCCCCAAAAAGCTGGCTGCAAGAGGAGGAGAATTTGGGTGAGCCAGACCCAGACATGTCCCGGGTCCCCTTGTTCCAGAAGCAGCAACCTTGCATTCTTCCACTCTCTGCTATCCCTCTTCTTCACATGGGATTGCCCAGCAATGAAGTGGGAGAAGGGGACGGCATTTCTGTGTGCTCCTGTTTCTGTGTGGCACTCTCTCCTGAATGCTAGTGGCCACTGCTGCCCCCTTCTCCGTCTCCCACTGCTGGGCAATCCCATGTGAAGAAGGTGGCTAGCAGTGAGGGGACAGAGCGAGGTTACTGCTTCTGGGATGAGGGGACCTGGGAAGCGTCTGGGTCCAGCTCACATGGCTTCTCTTCCTCTCACAGCCAGCTTTCCCAGTCTAGCTTGACGCAGACTTCCTCCCAAGGCCTCTGTCCATTTTTCCCAGGCCGGAGAAAGCTAGGCAAAAAGCCAGCTCTCACCGGTGCCCAGCCTCACTGACAGTGGGCTGGAAAGGACAATGTGAACTGCACTGCTGCCTGCATCAAGCTAGACTGGGGAGGAACTTCTGGCTGACGTCACGATGACACCAGACACAGAAACAGAGAGCTCCGTTCCTATGCTGACTTCTCATTGTCTATGGGCTCTGCAAGGAGCCAAAAGTCATCTTGGAGGGGTGACGAAGCTAAAGAGGGACGCTTGGTGAGGTCACAGGAGATATTGAAATATCTTGGTGAATCCCCGGGCTATTTCCCTCTATGCCACAACGAAGAGATGAGGCGGTCTAAGATGGCCGTCATGAAGTTGGGTCAGCCAAAAAAGATCTAAGAGAGTGCTGGAGCGAAGGAGGTGAATAGTGCTTGGAACTGGGCGAGAAGAACTTTTTATATTATTTGAAACCCCAAAAGAATTTGGAAAAGGACCCACAACTACTTAATTAGCAGTGACTTGGCACATTGGAAAAAAATACTAAATTTGAAGGAGGAATTAGAGGGGGGGGAAGACAGAAAATTTGCTAAAAATACAGAAAATTGGACCTTTAAACTGGACAGGCGTTTTTCTGGACAGGCACCTTGAAATGTTGGGACTATCTACCCAAAACTGACATTATTTTTAAAGTGTGGAAGATTGGAAAAAGGATTGAAACCGGTCCAATATTGAAATTTAATTAAAGAGTGCCACCTGCTGACGAAAGGAAGAATAACATTATTAAAATCTTGCTCATCTAATGTGATAATGCGAAAGAAAATACCACTGAAAAGTCCCATGAGCAGTATAATATAAGATTGGATTGATAGAGGGACCTAAAGAGGTGCTGGAACATACAAGGAGCTCTCCAGAGGAGCAGGTAGACTAAGCTTGCGACATACAGAAAATATTTGGAGTATTGGATAAAAGAGGGACAATTAACTTAACAAGATGTCCCATCAAGAAGAATGGAGTGGAATTTGGGAAGAGGTGGCACCAGCAGTTCAAAGTACAATAGAGACATTGACAAGACACTGCTAGGAAATTTTGAAACGAATGGAGACTATAGATTAAAAGCTGGGAAACATAATCCAAAACACAGTGGCTTTTCAAGATGCCCAGGAAGAGGAGGAGCCAACTGAAAGATGAGATGAAGAAATGGGACAGACAAAACAAATGGAACAAGAGGAAAAAAAGGAGATAATCAAATAAGAGGGATTGATAATATAAGTCAAATGGAGAGTACTCTAAGGGAATTAAAAAAAACTGAGGAAACAAGATTCTTACAGGAGAGAGAGGGGGGCAAGTGGAGATACTTTGCAAACTAGACAATGGAAAAAGACAGAGAAGAGAGAAAAGCTTAAAATGGGCAATCAAGATGTGGAAGCAGATAGAAAGAAAGATCCAAGAGATGAATATGGGAGATAAGCTAAGAAATGAATAATTAAAAATTTAAGGCAGTTAAGAGATGATGGTTAGAAAAGGGAACAGGTTTAATATAGCAGGGACAGAATAATAAAAAAAAGAGAAATAGAGGGATAGGATTTAGAAAAAGGGGGGATAAATAAAACACACAGACCTCTACAATAAGGAGATGTAATAGCAAGAAGAATAAATTAAAATTTGAATGATGGTATAATTGAATTATAAATTTAATATGAAGAATTACATATTTGTCAAATTTAATAGAGATAATAATAGTTTATTTGTATTAAAAAGTATGATGTGTAGAACATAGTGATCGACATAAAAATAATTTTATAAGTTGAATAAGTAATATGGTGATCAATAAGTTGTAAATTGGTTAAATGTAATAGATAGAATTGATAATATTTTACCTACACTAATATTAGCTAAATGTAATAAAGAAGATTACTCTTTTTGTATTAAAAAGTATGATATCCAAAACATGGTGATTGATATAAAAATAATCTTGTAAGTTGAATAAGTAATATGGTAAGCAATAAGCCAAATAAGCAATAATGGAAGACTTTAATATTATGTAAATGTTTGTATTAATATTAGAATTATATAAGTCGGTTAAATGTAATAGAGATGATTGATAATATTTTATCCACACTAAAGATATGAAATTTAAAATAGGGTGATTGGTATAAAATGACATATTGAAACATTGAATAACTAAACAACGAAGGATGATAACTTATTATAAGGATGTGTAATACTATTAGAATTATATAATTTTGTTAAATGATATAAATATGATTAATATCAATCTATTTGTATTGAAAGGCATGATACCAGATGCCACACTCGCATAATAATATGTTTGTAAAAAATTTAAAAAATATTTAAAAACAAACAAACAGTGCTGCTTCTCTGTGCTGCAGCGCATTCCGGATGGGATTTAGAGGAAAGCAGAGGCTCAGAGTTGCTAAATTGCACAAGATGCTCTTCCAGCAAGAGCAGCAGTGCCACAGAGAGAAGCAGCCACTGCCCTGGAGAGCAGAGATGGAGCAGAGCAGGCCCCTAAAGGCTGCTCGGTTGAGCCTCGCTGCATGACTGAAGCCGCATGCATGTATGGGAGCCTCATCACACACATGTGCGGAAGCCTCGCTGCCCCACCTTGCCTTGAGTGATGTCGAGTTGGCCACGCCCACTCATCACATGACCCCACGCCCACCAAGCCACGATCACAGAACCCATGGTGGTAAAATTTAGATTCCACCACTGATTTCAGTTAACCCTTATCTAGCTCCAAAGGGGCTAACCAGAGGGGAAATCTAGCCAGTTCTCACCGGTTCATGCGAACCGGTAGGGAAAATTTTGATTGGTTCAGTGAACTGGCAAATATCACCTCTGGCTGGCCCCGCCCATGCCCGCCCGCTTTAAAGTTGCTTCTGGTCAGGAATTTGTACCCATACCAGAACTGCCCCAGGGAAAACCCCAGATCCCATCTTTGGTAGAATGGATCGAACAACTTCAGTGTATTTGGGCTGTCACATATAAAGCACTAGATGAGGCTCATCAAGCCCATAAAAAACAGGCAGATAAGAAAAGGATTAAACCGAAATAGTTCCAAGTAGGGGAAAGGGTTTTCTTGTCCACTAAGTACTTACAAACTACCCAGTAATCAAAGAAACTGGGACCTAAGTATGTGGATCCCTTCGCTATTGTAAAGATTGTAAACCCTGTCATGGTACAGTTAGAGCTACCTAAAACTCTTAGAAGGATCCACCCTGTGTTTCATGTTAGTTTAGTGAAACCTGAACACACCTCCTCTCTTTGACCAGACCAACCTGCCCCTTCTGTTCCCCTCCTGATTGAAGGAGAGCAGCATTTTGAGGTCAAAGAGATCTTAGATTCTAGGAAACATAAGGGGAAAGTACAGTATTTGGTAGCCTGGAAACATTTTCCTCCCTCTGACTCTGAATGGGTAAACAAGTGAGATGTTAGAGCTCCTAAACTTTTACATCTCTTTCACACTAAATACCCTGATAAGCCTTAATGTTTTAATGTAAATGCTCTCATATTTTGCTTTGTTCCTTTCTTGCCTGTTTTGTTATGTTTTCCTCCAGGGCTAACGCCTCTACTGCAGGAGGGCCGAAGGTCAGCCTCCTTGAAGCTTGCTTGCTGTCAGCTGCCATAGTAATGGGGAAGGGGGAAGATTGGCATTTGGGTGGGGAGAAGTGAGCTGGAGAGAGTGTGAACCAAAAGGGAAGGATTGTCTCAAAATCCACTGCTCAACTGAATGGACTTGTTTATTCCCAGTCAAGGTCAACAGTCTCAGCATACCAGATGGGTGAAAAACACCTGAGGATGTGCCCCACATGACACCATATGAAATGGAGATTGGCTATTCAGTTTGGGTCCGTGGGGAGAGGGATTTGGGAAAACTTTCAATATGTAACTTTCGTGCCTTTTGGCTCAGATCTTGCTTTTCTTTTGCTGCTATCATTTCAACTTCAGTAAAAGTAACTTGTATTAATGCAATGGAGTCAGGGGTTTTCTTTCTTGGGTTTTGAACGGAGGCAAACCTGACAATAGGTCTCCTGTGGGGTTTGGACTAGATGACCTGCAACTTCCAACTCTGTTATTCTGTTCTTCAGTTTAATTGGAGTCCTTCAAGTGTGGATCTGGTCTTTCCCACCTGACAGTGAAGCAAATATGGCAAGTCATGTGTTTTGTACAATTTTAACACGTTGATACCAAGCACCCATGCTCCCTTTGCCTTGCTCTGCCTAACAGCAGGGCTGGCCTCTCTGTATTCTTGTATTTTTTTTCCTCTGTACAGTAATTCCTCCTCCAGCCATTTTGCTCCAAGTCCTTGGAAACGTTAAATATGTGTTGAGAGGACAAAAGCATCTGAGTAGGGTGCTCCTCATGGGGAAAATACTCAAGGAGGAAGGATTTGGTAACCAGGCCTGAACTCTGTCCTCCTTTTCTTATTGGTACTGCCTCACTCCACTCCCTCACATCTCTCAGCACTTTCCCTCACCCTTATGTGGTTTACTGCATCGTGTTTAATTCCACCACAAGTGTAAATGGAACCACCGCTCTGCGGTTTGCCATTCATGTGGAATGCACTGTGACCCACTGGGATGATTTCTTTTTTAGCCTTAACAAGATAATGTGGACAAGGGCCTTCTGCAATCAACATTCAGTTTGTTGCAGACAAGCCAAAAAGATGAGCTGTCCATCAAAATCTAGGACAAGGGATAATACGCCCAGTTTCTGCTGGGAAGAGAGCAAGAACACCAATCTTGGGCAGAGTGGACCTGACCTTTGGGCTCCCTCTCTCCACAAAGAAGCCAATGCTTTTGTGCAGCCATCTCAGATGACTGAATTTCTTGTAACAACCTCTACTTAGCGACAGGAAGGAGCGGCAGATAATTGCAGCTTCTCTTCCCTCTTTCATACGGCTGGCTGCCCAGCTGCCTTTTCTTTGTGCATTTGCTTCCAGATGAACAGCTCCAGCACTGGGCTGTTGTTTGTTCCCATTTCTTTGGTAGCAGCAGCAGCAGCAGCTACTATAGTTGGTGGTAGGCTTTGTTGCTTCTGTTCTCTAGTGGCACTCGCAGCAAGCAGGCTCTTGGAGTGTGTACTCAGACATTTCTCTCTGTGTCTCTCATTGTCCCTCCCCCCAACTCCCAAACACACATGTACCTTTAACAAGATTACAAACAGTCCTTGATTACCAATGGTGATAGGTACAGGAACCTGTCCTGCTAAGTGACATGGTTATAAGGCACAACTTCACATGGTTGCACTGACTTATAACAGCAATTTGGAGTAGTCCCAGACACCATTGTGCTGTGTTGTCCAATGGTCACGTGATCACCATATGCAACCTCCTGCTGCTCCTTCCCGACTGACTTTGCTGGTTGGAAGCCAGCCAGGAAAGTTGCGAACTTTTCTGTAACATTTTTATTTGGTTATAAAGTATTATAAAATACAAAATACAAAGTAAATCGAAAATCAGTGGG
>JANHFL010003569.1:16045-28362 GCA_032468155.1 Oxyrhabdium leporinum | reverse complement strand
GAACAAAGCTGTTACAGAATCTGGTAGTCCTGCTAGAAATACTTTGAAACCTCCTCCCAGAGGGGAGCAACAGAAACCGACCATGAAGTGGGTGTGTGGGGTCTCTAACAAGGCTTTGAGCTCTAAGCACATAGTGCTTATAAGCAGTATCCTGAATAACGGGAAGCAAACTTTCTGTGAACTTCTCCACTGTCCTCACCACTCTCTGTAGAGACTTTCTGTCTGAGACTGCTACACCCAAACCAAACAGGGATGCAGTTTGTTGCCTTTGTTGTTAAAAATGAGTGCATTTTAGCCCACGGGTGTTTTCTGCCAGAGACGGGAAGCAAACAACATTTTCTGGCAAAAAAAAAAAATGCTAAAAAATTGTGGTCACATGAGCGCGGGACACCCGAAATGGCCGTGAATGCAGGCTGGTTACCAAGCATGCAAAACTCAATCACAACCCAAGCAGTGTGTGTGTGGCCGTCGGACTGCGAACCTGGGTCATAAGTAGTTCTGGGGAGGTCCATCGTAACTTGGACTGGTCATAAATTGAGGACTACTGGTATTTTTTTCCCCTTCCCCCTCTAGGGCCTAGTTTGCTGGTATTAAGAGAGAACCCGTGTCTGATCGAGTTGATCCTTGCGGTGCTGAAACAAGGGGAACCAGATCCCGTCCTTCTGTCTTTCGTCCTGAGGCTGACGGGGGTCTTTGCCGCTTCCGAAAGCAGTTTCCAGCATTTGCAGGTTAGTCAAGACACGGAGAATCGATTCCAGTGCAGGCGTATTTACCGAGCAAGGGGAGGGGAAAAAATAATCACAGCATTCTTTCCTTTCTTCTTCATGATTTAAAAACTCCAGATTTAGTTTAAATGCAAACAAAAAAACCCAAAAAACAATTTAAATGTTGACGGCAGAGCCCGGATGGATGGGTCAGGTTTTCTCAGCCATTGTTTTTGTGGTTGCACAGCCATGAAACAGCAAGAGGCTGATCTGGCAATGCAACCTTTTCTTTCTTTCTTTCTTTCTTTCTTTCTTTCTTTCTTTCTTTCTTTCTTTCTTTCTTTCTTTCTTTCTTTCTTTCTTTTCTTTCTTTCTTTTTCTTTCCTTCCTTCCTTTCTCTTTCTTTCTCTTTCTTGCTTTTTCTTTCTCTCTCTCTCCCTCTTTTTCCTCCCTCCCTCCCCCTTTTGTTTCCTTTCTTTTCCCTCTTCCTTCCCTTTCCCTCTTCCCTTCCCTTCCCCTCTTCCTTTCCTTTCTCACGTTATTAAGATGTCTGTTGCTTCACACTGCTCCCCAGTGAGCCATATCAAAATCCAGGCGTTGCCCCAAGGAACGAAGTGTAGAATTTCATTTAAAATGTGGATGCATTTAACCCGGGAGCAAAATGCAAGGTACGGTCAGCCAGGGAGGCGGGATGAATCCCAAACGAAAGCAGCCGTCTTGATTTCTTGCTTCCCTTTCTCTCGAGTCAGCAACAGGAGGTGGTCTTTGGAGCCTTCGGAGAAGCAGGTCCCCTGGGCAGCTCACTCTGGGAAGACATGACCATTCGGAGCGGCTGGGTGCAGGGAGCCGACGTCATGCTACAGCATTACAGCGCCTTCCAGTTCCTCTGCAACTCTGGCAAGTGCAGACTTTTGCTCCCCGAACACCAGGTGGTCCAGACGGACTCTCCGACCCTGGATCCCCTCCAGGCAGTCCTCGACTTAGGGCGGCAATTGAACCCAGGCTTACGGTCGTAAGCCCTGCCTCTCGTTAAGCACAGGCCTGCTCCCCCCCCTGATTTTACAGCCTTTGTGCTTTGCAGCAGTCGGTGGTTTCTAATGGTTGCTAAGCAACCAGTCATTTCAGTCAAGGACGACCTGTGCACCAATTTCTCTTGCTGTAAGGGGCAGGTTGGAGGCTGCCTACAAGAAATAATTGGGGCCCAGGAGTTCTCTGTATTAACGAAAACGGATTGTCCGTGGTTAGAAAGTCTCCTCTCCGATTATGTTATCTTTTGCCCCATGCAACAACGATGATGCAGTAGAAGCAAAGGATTTATTTTTCTTTAAAAAAAAAAAGAAATATTGCACGCCATTTAACCAAAGTCTTAACAATTGCAATGTTGTTTTCACTGCTAAATCCAAGCATCTTGCTTATGTTCATGATTAATAGATAAACAGACAGATTAGCAGAGTTGGGAGGGACCTTGTAGGTCATCTAGTCCAACCTCCCGCCCAAGCAGGAGACCGTACACCATTTCTGAGAGATGGCAGTCCAGTCTCTTCTGGAAAGCCTCCAGGGATGAAGCTCCCACAGCTCCCGAAGGCAACTTCTGTTCCATGGGTTGATTGTTCTGTCAGAAAAATTCTCCTTATTTCTAGGTTGAATCTCTCCTTGTTCGGTTTCCATCCATTATTTCTTGTTGGCCTTTGGGTGCTTTGGAGAATAGCTTGATCCCCTCCTCGCTTTGGCAGCCCCTCAGATATTGGAAGACAGCTTTCCTGTCTCCTCTGGTCCTTCTCTTCCCTAGACTAGCCATGCCTGGTTCCTGCAACCGATGTTTTGGCCTCCAGTCCCCTCATCATCCTGGTTGCTCTTCTCTGCACTTTTTCTAGAGCCTCAACATCTTTCTTGTAGTGTGGTGACCAAAACTTGATGCAGTACTCCAGGTGTGGTCTTACTAAGGCTTTGTGGAGTGGTATTAGGACCTCCCTTGATCTTGATTGTGTCCCTCTGTTAGATCCCAAGAGAGTTTTCTTAAGAAATGGCTGTTTTCTCCCGAAATTGTCAACGTCCCTTATCGCTGCCCACAGGAGCTCTAGATGTGATCTTCACTCTTCAAGGAGACCCCAGCCTCTTCATCGCTGCGGGAGCCAACCGGCTTCTTGCCCGCCTGCTCATTTTCTCCGTAGAGTCCGAACCGTCTCGTCTTCTCAGTTCAAAGGACTGCGATTGGCCGGCCTGCGCTCGGATGATGGTCGCCCGTGTTGAGGAGGCTCTCGCCTCCCGCGCTTCGTCCCGGGTCAAGCATTCCCTGAAGCTCTTAATGACATTATTTGAACACAGCCAGGATGCCTGGACCGAAATCTTGTGGTCACGCATAGCAGAAACGGTGGAAGCTCTCCTGACAGAAGAGCCAATCCAAGCAGGAACCCGGTTGGTTGATTTGTTCCTTAGCATGGCGAGGTAAGAGAGGGTCCATAAGTTATTCTTTAAGAGCCCTGAATTGGTCAGGATTTTATTTATTTATTTATTTTTACATTTATATACCGCCCCATTCCGAAGACTCCGAAGGATGGTGGAAGAGTGCTTGTATGTAGGGTTCTTGCATTGTTCTAACAAAATAGTTGGAAGGAGCCTTGGAGGTCTTCTAGTCCAACCCCCTGCTCAAGCAGGAAACCCTAGACCATTTCAGACATATGGTTGTCCAATCTCTTCTTGAAAACCTCCAGTGATGGAGCATTCACAACTTCTGGAGGCAACCCGTTCCTCTGGTTAATTGTCACTATCAAGAAATTTATCCTCAGTTCTAGGTTGGTTCTCTCCTTTTCCATCCATTGCTTCTTGTCTTGTCCTGCCTTCAGGTACTTTGGAGAATAGGTGGACACCCACCCCATCACCACCACCACACACACACCTATTGGTTGACAATCCAACAGGTTGACAATCCATAAGTTATTCCTTAAGAGCTCTGAATTGGTTAAGATGGCGGGATATTGTTTGCCTGTAGGGTTCTTGCATTGTTCCTGTCCATCATGGATGATCCTAGGCTGTTGGGTTTGGGGTTTCAACTACTGACGCTCAGTGCAAAAAAAATGGGGAAACATTTTGAGCATTTTGTTGCATTTGAGGGAGGAAGAGGTGAAGTGGGTGCCTTAAGTCTTGCAGGTGCTTAAAAAGCCAGCTCTACAACAGGCCATTCTTCTTTCCCTAGGTCTCCTGCATTTAGCTCTCACGAATGCAGCCTTTGGAAGCTGGTGGCCCTTGCCCTGAAGAATATCAGCCTGGCTCAGGTCAGCCCTCTGGCACACGGACTTCTGAAGCTTGACACATGGTAGGAGCAGATGCTCTAAAAAGGAGGCCCTGATCCAACACAGTCGTTTGGACTGTGGACTTCAACTCCCAGAATTCCTAGAATAGTAATATTCAGTAATGAATGAGCCTCACTCACTGAGGGGCTTGCTAAGTATTTTGCTTGCTTAGTTGCAGATTCCAATTCCACTTTTCTTCGGGTGTCACACTTAAGCCCCTCAAGCATGATAAAGCATGATAAAAAGTCTTTCAAGCATCATAAAAAGTCTTGGATTGTGGTCCTACTGGGGGAAAACTGGTTTGATTAAAGAAGCGTTCAATAAGGTGAGCCGGGACAATCATGGCTTATTGCCAAAACGTGGCTTAGGGTGCTGTGTGAGCTCCAGTCCTAAAAACCAGAGGCCCTCTCTGCTCTTGGCTCTTCCACTTTTCTCCATTGCAAAGTTTTTAACGTCCTTTTGATACTTCTAAAAAAAACGGGGGAATTTGTAGAAGGCAACAAATAAATCAAAGTGACGTGCCTCTCGTATAATTCTGTGTGTGGGTAGGCGTGTTGTGTGGTTTTTACGTCGGAAGGGATTTTGATTTGCGAGACAAAACTTCTGACAGGCGTAAAACGAAGGGAAAGCTGCAATCTCGTGCGCCCAAAGCAAACTTTTTCTCGTCTTCAAGCCCGCAGGCCATCAAAGCCCAGAGCCTGGCTGTTTTGCTACAGCCGATGGAGGGCATCTCGCGAGCCACTTCGCATCACTCGGCCTCCCCAAGTGAGTGGTACAACACAGTCTTGTTAACGCCCGGATCCGTTAGACCGGAGTTGTTTCTGGATTTGCGGACCGAGGGGGAAAGGGGGTGGTTTCACGCAAGCGGCCAGCAAGCACACATGTGCGTGTGTGTGCGGCTCCCTGCGTGCGAGCGGCGGCGGCGTGCACCCCTGCCTGCCACTCCCTTAAACCGAGCGAGCGCTTGTCCGCTGCTAGCGCAAGTGAGGATGTACATGCGCGCGTGCTCGCCGGCCGATTCCGCAGCCCGTTTGCAAACATCTCCTGGCCCACCAGCGGGCCGCAGCCCACCAATTGGGGACCTCTGGGTTAGGCCGAACGGGTGGGCAGGGAAAAGAGGCCCTTGGATTATCCAGAGACTGGGCTGGAACGGCCCCGGTGCTTCGTAGGATGCGCGCGTTCGAATTCTCCTGTTTGCAGAGGTCCGTCCAGCCGTGTCCGAAGTACCTTTTTGTCTGAAAATTGTCGTTTCATCCCTTGCTTTCAGATGCTTCCCCTGTAGAGCCTCTTCTCTCTACCGGTCTCCTGTGTCAGGCGATGGCTCATCTCGAGGAGATCCAGGAGTCGGTAAGAAAAGAGCAGGCTTTCTGGACGTGTCTGGGAAGGCTGTCCATCGTCCAGGGCATGGTGGCCCCAGAAGTGCTTTTTCCGAAAGGCAGCTGGGCTTTCTCGAATTTCTTTTGCCTCGAAAACGTTGCGCTTGTCATCCAAGAAGCTTCTTCCCTGGCGAAAATAGGCTGGTGGGCGCCTTTGGCAAGTTCAGAGTTTCCCAGGAGACCCCGCTCGTCCTTTTCCAGATTTGAAGCCTGGGAATTTCTAAGCCTGCTGGCTGGGGAATTCTGGGGCTTGAAGTCCGTCAATGCTGACCGTGTGGAATTCTGGGAATTGCAGTCCACAGAGCTTAAAGCTGCCACGGTTGAGAAGCCCTGGTCCACAGAATTACAGCTCTGATTAAACTAGCTTAGGACATCCCGTCTCTTCCTTCCCCAGGCCTGCTTGGCGGAAGAGTTTCCCCATAAGCCTTTGTTACGCTCCGTGGTGACCCTACTACGGTTTTGCGCTGGCCAGGCTGTGTCGTCCTCCTCCTTTGGAGCTACACCAGGCAACCTCTTGATTGGCAGCTTCCGAGTCCAGAGGGCAGCCCTCAGCCTCCTGGGAGCACTCTCACGATGGGCTGGTGGTAAGTAAGGCTTACGGTCAATTCAGAAGGATTGCAATTCTATCCAGAAACGTTTCTCAATTTGCCCTTCAGGATTCTTTGCCCTCAGCTCAGCTATCAGGATTAGAGGTTTCATAAACCAGAGCTAGAAAAATGGCTTTGCTATCCCACTTTTCATTGTAGGTACTGCCAATATTCAATTTGTTGTAACATTTATTTAAAGGGACATGATGATAAATAATGGAGCAGCTCTCGATTACTCGGATGGCTTCCAAGCTTGTCAGGAAACCGTCATATTTTGTCTGTTCGGTGCAATTAAATAAATAATGCCATTCTAACAATGGAGCAGTTTGCAGAATGCGTTTTGTTTTTGTTTTTTTTAAAAAAATCCTATTCTGGCATGCAATTAAGCACCAACAGTAATTAATAGCAACCAAAAGCAGAAGAGATCCAAAGCTCGCTCTCTTCCCCCAAAACCAACTTATTTGTAGCAAACTGAACATAAGGAGTCCTTTTGTTAGGCCCACGTTAGTTCTCTGCCGCTCTTAAGAGGTCCTTCCTGTGGAGCAACTATGTCAGTGATAAACTCCGAGAAGTAGCACTGGGGATGAAATCCAGGCTGAACTGGAAGTGCAAAGGGGCACACGCGATTAAAACGTTTGTTCTCTATATTTAGTTTCTGTTCATGACAAAGAAAGGCTACAAGTATTTGACGTTCTCCTGACATATTTACGGAATCCAGACAGCAGTCCTGTGGTGAGTGCAGAATTGTACCTCTTGTCTTCTGTAAGGAAGTCTCTTGTTTACTAAGGACTGTTGCTTAGAGGGGGGATGTCTTTCATTTGGACGAGAAATGGGAATAAAAGCCGGACAGATATATATCAATTCTGCTGGGAGACCAGCAGCTGCTGTGTTCTGACTCAGCCTCCCAAACACAACAAACCCTCTGATGTGAACTCAAAAGATTCCTTTATTAGGAGCGCCAGCAGCCCTGGCAGAAAGTTTCAACGCAGGCTAACAAGTCCATCCGGCAGGGGAGATGAGTAGTTGTCTGCCACATCTATTCCTCTCCGCCTCCTGCCTTTTATCCCCAGAGTTAGGGAGGGATTTGATTAGCAGCAGTGGCTCTTCCATCCCAAGGACCGGCCCATAGATTTCCACTGCTCTCCTCTCCTCTGCCGTCTGCACATCCGCACATCAGGCACTGGGCCGAGCTGTTCCTCCTCTTCCTCATCAGTCACCTCCAGACCTGGGAGCTGTTGACTCTCCATCTGAGGGCTGACGGACAGCCCAGGCTCCGCCTCTGTCTCTCTCTCTGCCAGCTGCATTCCCTTTTCCCCCTTGGAGCTCTCAGGTTGCCTTGATGCTGACCCACACCTCCTCATCTGATTCAGCTGCTGGAGAGGCCGGTGGCCAATAGGCCACAACATGCTGGAGTTAGTTAGTTATATCCTGCCTTTCCTATTTTTGCAAATAACTCAAGGCTGTGGCCATACCCGTTGTAATAATAAATATCCTTCTACTTCCTTCCAGATTTTGAAGAAAGCCCTTCAAGGAACCCTAAAATGGCTTTTGAGTGCCTTGCAACCTTCCGTCTCTCTTGCCGATCTCCAGCAACATCGAAAGTTTCTCAGAGGTGTAAATAGCACGACTAGAGGAGACATACACGAGCTTGGGCTAACTTGTCAGAAAGGAATCCGCTCCTCCAGCCTCCCTCAATCTTACAGATGTTTGGGGATGACACTGTCCAGCACATCTGGACAGTGCTAGGTTAGGGAAGGCGCACCTCTGCATCTGATCGGTGCTAGCTACCCAATATTGTGGGGGGTCCCATCCCCCCCCTTCCAATTCAGAGATTTAATTTTTCGAGCCGGAAGGCTTAGATTTAAAGCCAGTTGTCATTTCCTCCGTTCAACCTGCATCGAGTAGGGGATGAGAAAGGATGGCCAAGTTCTCCAGCCTACAATATTCTCTCCTTTTCTTTGAAGATACGCTGCAGGTGTTACGGAAACACCTGTGCAGCCCAAGCTGGGAAGTACGCGATTCCTCCCTGGAGTTTCTCAGCCTGGCGATGAAGCATTTGACAGGTAGGGGAGCCAAGATCCCGCAGAGGAGAAGCATTTCAGCAGCTGTGTCAAGTGACACAAATCCTCAGGGCCAAACTGCAGTGGGGCTGGGAATGATGGTCTCTGGAGACGTCTTTGAACTTCCAGAAGCCTTCAGGATTTCTTAGTGTCTTCCTGATTGTGGAGTCGGAGCAGCTAAGTCAGGATCCGGCCTGCACAGTGTTTAGATCTGTCCTGCGTGGCCACCCTCGAAACAGTGAAAGACCGGCCTGTGCCACGGCCCTCCCGAGCTCTGTTTTCGCTGGCAGAGGGTTGCAGGAGACCGTCGCAGCCGAAAACGGAGTTCGGGAGCCTGTTTTCGTTGGCAGAGCTCTCGGGTCCCCACAGGCGCCCCCGACATGAGTGGCGTTGAGCTGGCCACGACCACCCTGGCCACACCCACCGCGGCAACGGTCGTAAGCGTGGAAAAGGGTAGTAAGTCCTTTGTGACTCTGAGCGGGCACTAAATGGACCGTCACAAGTTCAGAATTACTCGTGTTTTAGCAATGCCATTTCCTTACCCAGGGCTGGACTGGTTTTGGCCAGAGCTGCACTCTTCAGAGTTGCCCATGCTTCTGGAGGATCTTCTGAATGACCCCGAGAGTTATGTGCGTGCCAGCGCCGTGAGAACCTGGGGCCATTTCTCCCTCCTGGCCCACTCTGGCCCAGAAGCCCCAACGAGCAACGAGGACACCAAAATGGTAGGCTGTTTGTGTGCAACCCGGGGCTCTAACTCCCCTCTTCTCCGTGTAGAGATGCCCAGTTTCCCTGCTGAAATTCTGCCTGTTGTTCCCCAGCTCCGTGCGGGCAGCGCTCGCTTGCTGGAAATCTTGTCTTCGGACTCCGAAGGTTTTCCTCGCCGAGCTGCCATCAGGGTCTTCACTGACTGGCTGAAGGGAGGACACCCCGAGGCCTCGGAGGACCCCGCAGAGTTTCTTTCCCGAGCTCTTCAAGCGGTGGATGGAGACTTAGACTGGGAAGTCAGGATTAACACTCTGGAACTGGCGGGAGTTTTCATCGCCCAGACGTTTGGCCGGCTCGGGCTCGGGGAGAGCTCAGTTTCAGCTGCTTCTTCACTTGCCAAGCCGCTGGTGCATCTCGCCGACGTGCTGCGGCTCTTCTGCCAAACGGAAATGTTCGGCTTCCTCTTCCGAGCCCTTCGGGACTGCGACAGGCCGGTGGCGCTCAAGGCCTGCGAGGTCCTTTTGGCTGCGAAATCTACCATTTGCAAACACCGCTCGAAATCGTCGCCATCGGGAGATGTTGCTGGGCTGAAGAACGTCCCTACGGAGATCCCGCCTTCTCTTTGGAGCCTTCCTGCCGGAGAGGATTGCCGGGATCCAGAAAGGCTGCGCCTGATCCTAGAATCCACGGACCTGGAGGGTTTGCGAAGGACTCTGGATGTGAGCAGCGATCAGGTGGAGAGGAGTCCCCAGTCTCTCCTGCAGGATATCCTGGCTGCTGCAGGGAACGCGGAGGAAAACAAAGTGGATTGCTATTGAAAGGGTGGGCCGGAGCTCGGAAAAGGGGCCCCTTTCAGAACTGAATGACTTGCAAGCACGCTTCTTTTTCCAGGTACCTCCAGAAAGTGGGCCTGGGAGAGCGAATTCAAACTGAAACCCACATGCAGGGAGAATAAACACCAAAGAAGAGCGAACGGCCAGAAAGGCAAAACTCACACAAGCTTAGGGTGAACGCGAGGGGTAAAAAATAAATAAAGTAAATACCCAATATGCCTTCCTCTTCCTTTTTTCCTCATCACAATGATCTTTAACCACTGGACCCAACTGGCTCTTGCTGGCTCTCTCTCTCCAAAAAAAACCCACAACCCACATTTCTTCCATCTACCGGTGAGAAAAGGCCCCCCTATCTACTGATTTAACTGGTGCATTTCCCAAGATTATAGCAAAACTCAGCGGCGGGTTATTCCTAGCTGGCTGGTTCTGCTTCAGTTCATGGGAAGGGGAGATTGGCTGAATTTGTCCTGAACGGAATCCGGCTCCTAATTAATCACTGTAAATTATGCATCTAGATCAGGAGCGTCTAATTTTGGCAGGTGTAAGACTTGTGGACTTCAGCTCCCAGAATCCCCCAGCCAGCATACCCACAAGTCTTAAACTTGCCAAGATTAGAGCCTCCTGATCTAGTTAATCGCAGACACGAGAAATCCTTGGGGAGAAAACGGAGGATTTATCTGGGCTCCTACATCCGGAGGCAAGGAGGGATGGGCTTACGGCCAACTCTCTCTGCAGGACACAAGTTACATCAACAGCAAATAAACGGTGGAATAGAATCATCAAAGGCTGCAAAAGGACAGAATGAAATTTGAAAGGCAACAATAGACAAAAAAGGGTTTTATTTATTTAAAATAATTAAGTTAAATTGTCCCGTAGCGAGTTGGCTATAGCGAGTTGTCCCATTCTCCGAAGGAATACCCACAGAGCTGAAGCCTGCGTGGCAGGCCAGTTAATTATTAAAGGAGGAAAGCCAGAACCGGACCTCTTGGGTAGTTGAAAGTGATCCCAGGTCTTAAATCACAGCCAAAGGAGGGAGGGAGGGGAGGACCATCCAGATAACGGAGTTCTATTTAAAAAAATGCATTTTCTTACACGGAACCACACTTGTTTCCTGCTGAAGAGCCGGGGATGATAATGATGATTATAAACGATTCAAAGCTAAGGTGTTGGGTTGTTGTTTTTTTTCCTTCCTCGGGGTGGCAAATGCAGTTTTCTCGCCCCCCTTTTGATCCTCACAGCAATGAGGAAAAGTGCTTGGTTGCCGCCTTCAGATGAAGCGAGTCGGGCCGACATTCGTCGGGTTTTGCCGGCACAGTTGGGATCAGAAGAAATGGGGCATTTCAGACATCAAACACGTCGAACTTCTGCATGCATCTCTTGATGTGTCGTTTGGGAATCTGAACGCATGTACTGTTCGTAGCTTCTGTCTTGAGTTAGCGGGGAGCGGAGCGCTCTTGAGTCAAGTCCGAGATGTGTGTGGGCGAAGACTCGAGACAGAACTTAATAGAAAAGGGGGGAAAAAAATAGCCCCTTGACGCCAAAGCTACGAATCCAAAGAATTGCATTTGCTCCTGGAAGCAGCGAGCGGAGAGCAAAAAGCTGGTTTATTAGTGTTTTTTTATGACTCTTTAATTAGACACATCTAAGCAGCTTGCAAAAGTTCTATTCGATCATGTCTACTATACAATCACACAGGTATAGCTCAAAAAAATAAATTCAGTTATAAAGCTAAGGTTTGACTTAATAAGGGTTTTAGGCAAATGCGGACATTTTCGCCACCTGGGGGGAGTTGATTCCAGGGGAAGGGAGCCCCAGCCCCGCCCGTAGCAACCCACCTCTGGATTGAGGTCAGCCAGATGTGTTAGGAGTATCTCACCCATAATCCTCAGCCAGAAGGGGAGTTGCAAACCAAAGGATGGCAACAAGAGGAAGTCTATCCTGAAATGGTTCCTGGGCATTTCTAATGGAAAAAAAAATGACCCCCTCCACCCCCAAATATATATATATATATATAGAAAGAACTACTTGCATTACTTTTGACAGCCTAGTACATTTCTCCCGAAAACAATAACAGAGTAGGAAGGGACCTTGGAGGTCTTCTAGTCCAACCCCCTGCTCCGGCAGGAAACCCTAAACCATTTCAGCCAAATGGCTGTCCAAACTCTTCTTAAAAACCTCCGGTGTGGGAGCACCCACAACTTCTGGAGACAAGCCCTTCCTCTGATCAATTGTTCCAATTCTCAGGAAATTTCTCCTTAGTTCCAGGTTGCTTCTCTCCCTGATTCGTTTCCATCCATCGCTTCTTGTCCTGCCTTCTGGTGCTTTGAAAGATAGGTGGACCCCCTTCTTCTTTGGGGCAGCCCCTCAAATGCTGGAAGGCTGCTGTCATGTCCCCCATTAAGACAATTACCAAACATTCCGTTTTTAGCAATCCCAAATGCCTCATTTTTAGCATACCAGGGCCGAGCCTGCTCTGAACATAGGCAAAGCAGCTTTTGGCAATCTGATTCTCCCCCCCCCGCCCCCAAAAACAGAAAGAGCCATTTCTTTGCAAGGAGGTGGAGGGGGGGGGCAGGAGAGCTACGGAAGACCTACAACCCTAATTATCTTGAGTGCTGGAGCATGCTTGGCTTTGCCTCTGCTCCCAGCGCCTGCTGCGAAGGCTTCGGGCTTTAGCATTTAATGAGAATTGCTACACGTAAGAGAAGAATGCACCAGACAAGATGACCGAGTGGGGGGGGGGGGGGGGGGGGGGGGGGGGG
>JANHFL010003568.1:37292-88345 GCA_032468155.1 Oxyrhabdium leporinum | reverse complement strand
TATTTGTATATTTATGTTTTATACTTGCTGTGAACCGCCCCGAGTCTGCGGAATAGGGGCGGTATACAAATTTAAAAATAATAATAATAATAATAATCTATTAAAGAAGGTCATCTAGTGGGACCCATGAAGCACGCCTTTTATGTCATTGCACTTGTTGCCATTTGGAACATTATTCTCCCAAGGTTAGATCAACTGCACTCCTGCTGCCTTTTGGCTGCTCTTCCAAGCGTAAAGATTGGGATGTTAAGTGAGCCTGTGACACAGTTAATTGCTGATGGCTATATAAATTGAACTAACTAAATAAATACTTTAAGTAAGTTAAAATAACTACCTCTACACACTGATCATGAAGCAAGGTTCATTTAATTATTTGTTCTCATAAATTTATTACTCATTTGTGATTTTAAAAGGATACCTTGTAGGGTTTTCCATACAGGTATTAGAACCTATTGGGACCCTATAGAATTCATTCCAGTTAACTGGGCAACCATTTTAATAACAAATACATTTCCAAACTGTTGATTAAAAACAATAAATTTTGGTATAGATAATGCATGTTATCATCATATAATAGTTTAACAATTCAGATGCAATGTTACCTGAACTACCATTGGTTTCTTTACTATAGCAAACCAATTGTTCAAATACCAAATTAAAGAGATAAAGACAAGAGATTATAAAGATTACCTCAATATCTTCCATTCGACGTTTTAGCTTACAAAAAGCAATCTAATATGCAAGTATTGTATTGTAAAGTGTAAAATATCACATGTCAATCTAATCTGTTGTTTCCCATTAAGGGACAACATCTTTTTACCTTAACTGCACTACAAGGTAAAATGGGGAAACATATCAATCTGGACTTAAAAAGTATACTTACCTATGCTATGAAAATGCCATCGACAGAAAATTCTCTCTGGTAATAACTGTAGTATCCTCTGCAGAAGAAAATTTGTTGTTTTAAATTTACATAAAGCAGCTTCTTAGATCTAGTGATTTAGTCTAATTTGCATAGTGCACAGTATAATCCAATGTACTCAGAACAGAAGCCACAGATTTCAACAGCGATTATTCTGGAGTAAAGAGCCACAGTATCCTCAACTGCAAAGGCAGTTTAAAATTAGAGATCAAGCATCAGTGACAATTAGTTACAAAGTTACTGAATAGATTTATACATTATCCTCTATGATAGTTTCATAAAGCATTATTAAATAAGCCAAAACTGGGTTCATACATAGTTTAGACCTCTACAGTATAATTCACGAACCACAAAGCTAGAATAATATTCTAAGCAGAGCCAATTAACTTTATTATAACTAAACATGTAAATCAGTTTCCCAATCTGTTTACGAATCAGAGGAACCCTAGACTTGAACAAAATCTGAAGCTTTAGGTAACCATAGATAAGACTGCTGTCATTTTCCTAGAACTCATGCTCTGATTTATTACTGTTAACCTGATTCCTAAGAAAATGCTACAATATTCCCCTTTTTAAAAATGAAGCAATATTTATTATTCACATTTGTGTGTTGGCAACATTTCACAAAGGCAGCCAAGTGACTAATTTGTCAGATCTATTTTCTTGGTCAGATTCAGACACAACTTCTCATTAATGAACCAATCAGTCTTGTCCTGGTTAATTATAGGCAAGAATTTCCACTTAACTTCCTCCATTTGATCATATTGCCTCATAATTTGACCACCTAGGTATCTACTTTAATAGGTATCTAGAACTGCCCACAGAGCTGGCTGTCAACTTCATAAATGTTCTGACTAGAATCTGCAAAATGGAAATCTATGTTCTTAAAATAATAAATTGTCTGCTTCCAAACTTTTGTCTTTGCTCTCCCTCTGCATTACATATATTGTCTAACAGCAGGCTGGTCTAATTACATTGCCATATTTTTATCATTTATTTCAACAATTAAAAGGGAGGAACCCCACCTCCACTACTTAGGATCATACCATTGTGCTTGTAAACAAAGTATCCTTTTATTATCATAAAGAACCATATAACTATAATGCTCAATATATGTTGAAAATAGGTAACTTACTTCAAAAAGAAAAAGAATGGAATCCAACTCTTCCCTTTGGGATTTATTACCTGAAGGGCAAAGAAAAAGAATGTTCCTTCTCATTATGCATAAAGATAATATCATTGATAATATAATTCCACAGAAGTACTGCATTTACCTGAAATAAGAAAATTTTTTGCAGTTTAGCAGTAAAACAGGGGTGGCAGGCTGTCACATTCACTGAGATCAAAGTAAAGAAAGCAGATAAACATTTTTTTCCTAAACTTCTCTTGATTCTTTAGGGGGTGATACAGGACAGAAATACTTCAGAGATGCCATGAAAAGCTTTGAAGGTCAAAAACAGCACTTTGAATTTGACCTGGAAGCAAACTGGCAACCTATGCAGCTCATGGAATAGGTATAACTATGCCACTCTAGGGGTACACATAGCTGCACATCCCACTGCATAAGCTGAAGCTTTCAAACACTTTTCAAGGACATATAAAGTGCATTACAGTAGTACATCCAAGAGGTCATCCAGGAAGTCATCAGGCATGAGTGACCATGAGCAAAACTTCCCAATCCAGGAACAGATGCAACTGATGCACAAAACGGAACTGTACAAAGGTCTCCTAGCCACAGCTGTCACCTATTCGTTGAGCAGGAGTCATGAGTCTAGGAGGACCTTAGATTGCACACTGGGTCTGTTTGGGCCAAAGATGGCATAGTCCCTGAATTGGAGGGCCCCAAAATCAATAGCCATTCAGTCTTGCAATTCCAGGGCGATGAGATAACAAGTTAGCTGTGGTCTCCAATTCAGATTAAGGTTCCTAACATCGTAGAGACTATATCCAACTCATTTTGTCACTCTACACTCAAGATTTGTAGTTTAAATACTACTCTAGCTTGCTCATAACTCATGGACAAAAAAAGTATAGGTCCACACTTTTGACCATTAGAGGCTTCACTTTCAGATTAATGATGGCCTGGATGTTCTATTCATCTTGGAGTTTTGGGCAATCATCATAATCTTCTGATAATTATTTAGAAAATCCATTCCAAAGCAATATTGAACAAAGGCTAACCAGTGTCTACAAGAGGATCATAGCAACATAATTATATGTTCAAGAAGCTTATGGTACAATAGTTAACAACCTCCACTCTACTCATTTTTAAAAAAATAGCCACTAGTAGCAACTTATATTTGTTTTTTTGTTTTGTTTTCAAATATTCCTTTAAATTACTTATTATATTTATGTTTTAATTCTTTTGAGATGACTAAGCCTGAAAAGGATATTTCCTAGTTTCTACCTTTTCTCAGCAGTTTTAAATGTGAGAAAGGATTAAATTAAGGTCTAAGGGACTAAATTAAGGTCTAAAAAACTAAATTAAACACTTTAATTTAGCTAGAATTTGATATAAAATTAGAGTCAGCAGTGGTGGTCATACAGTTATAAATCTACAGATTTCTGGAAAATGACAGAAAATTGTAAAAGAAAGCAATAGACGGGTAGTTCAGACACCGGAAGTATCATGCAACTTGATACTGACACTGATACATTGACTGTTCAAGTTTTGATATAGAGACTTTTATCACATAAATGCCATTCTTTACTGATTTTATTTTAGTTTGTTTTAATGAAGCGGAAGAAAACCCCACAGCCCAGATCATGATTTAAACACAAAATACTGTGTATCTAAGAATTTCACTTATTTCTGAGATAGCTTTGATGATATACTTCAAAAACTGTGTCCAGCAATTAATAAGATGATGCTTATTAATATAGGCACCAATGATCTAATTCCACTAAAGTTCAAATTAAATATATATTTATAGACCTAGATCCTCCCCAAAAAGTGCCCAAGACTTAAAACAAAACACTAATGTTATGTGGTTAATTGTGATATGCTCATGCTGAAACAGATTGTGAACAGTAACTCCTTACTATATTAAAAAAAACAAGCTTTCCTTAAACTAGACTGACTGAGCATATTAACCTACTATGAACATGCCCATTACCTGGATCAGCAGGAGAGGCTATTTTAATGATTTTCCTATTGCCAGAAGTTTACTAATCTAGATAAGGTCTTCACTTGCATGGAGTCCAGATAATAGAATGCATTCATCAGAGATGTGCATGGCTCTACACTACCAGTTCTTAGAAAAATGGTAGAAATTTAACCAAGCTTTTCATTAAGTAAAATTGATTTTAATGATACTGATTTTTAATTTTTATAATTTTGTGATAAAATTGTTAAAAACTCATTTTTATTGCTGTAGGCTCCCTTGAGCATTATATGGATAGAAAGGCAGGATAGAAATTTAATAAATAGTTAAGCCACCTGTAAACAAACACAATTTCTTGAAAGGTTAGATAGACGTTCCTAATTTCTAATGGTCTGCTGATTAATTATTAAAGTTATTTGAAATAAACAGAGATTTATATAATACCCAAAATATGGTAGTATTAAGTATCTTAAAAGACAACATACTTACCTTTTTGTTTCAAACTGGTTTCCAGTGTTACAAAACTTTCATAGAAGATAAGATAAATTTGAGAATAATTGATCTCAAAGAACTGTTTGAGTTCACTTCCATCCACAGCATCTACACAAGAAAAATGAAAACAAAAAGTTACTTTATGTGAAAGTTGTAAGAATACATAAAATATTATTAAAATGCATAAACAAAACAATGTAACAGGAAGAAAATGCTGCAAACACAACTATGTGACACAAACACTAGCATTAAAGGACAGTATTTAGATTATCTGGAATTTTGGAATTGTCTAGGTACTTTTACATTTATAAGTAAATTCCATTTTAAGATAAAAAATTAAAATACTTGAAATTTCTGCTCATGCTATGAAGTTTGGGATCACAATTAAAAATAAGGTATCTTAAATTTCATTTTATGATGGATTGAATTCATTCTTATATTGCTTCACAAGTCAGTTCCATGTATTCACAGTTTGCCTTGGTATTTCAGCTCCAACAAAATTTTCAATGGGTTAGGGTTAGGGTTAGGGTTAGTTTATTCACTGATCTGAGTCATGCCTAATGTATCTCCACAAATGCATACAGCTTCTTCAAAGTTCCACCTGTTATAGTAATACCTTTCATATGCTTCCACACACTTCTATCAACAGAAAAAAGGGAAAAAGTAAACTCGCACTTTATTAAAGTTAGGGTTCCTACCCTAAGCAACTGGGATGAAAAGAGTCCTGGAACCATGCCAAGTGACCACTATCTAAGTCTCAGTTTAGAAGAGATCAAATTGACCATGACCTTTACAGAAGAGTTAAAAAACAACAACAATGCCTCTCTTTCTGTCGTTAAATCAGCTGAACTAGCTGCCAGAACAGGACACTTAAGGAGGAAACTGAGGCTCAAGACAGCATTGCCATGCCTGATCTACTGGTATTCTTTCACAGTTACTTGCAGGGATAATTTCAGTCTCACCTCCTTCATTCCTTTCCTTGCCTGAATCAGCTTTCTACTTTCACAAGCCATGATTCCAATTCTAATTCCAATTTATTGAATTCTTTGGCAACAAATAGAAACAAAAAATACAAGCAGAACTTAGAAATACATTCAGTATTCAGCCTTATTTTTCCACTTATTTTTCTGCCTTATTTTTCACTGTGGATCCCTTGCCTTAAAACTGGGTAACAAAGCCTTGCAACATTCTATGTTACATAAAATAATTTGTCTGCGCAAAGTAAATCAGCACTAAAGTCCTCTGAATGGTCAGAAACTGCTGTTAAAAAAGGGAAAATAACTTAGGCGATTGTGTGGTTTAAATTTTTTAATATAAATAAATAAATATCTAGTCATGTATATCTTTCCCTTCTATCATGTTAAACTTTGCAATTTGTTAACAAATTGTATACTTTCTTATAAAACACGTAGATCTGCTAGAGGATGCAAACAACTCAGGTCTTCTATTATCATAAACATAATTTAAGGAGCAAGCAAAATGAATAGAAATTGCTGCAAATTATAGGAACAGTGTTCCATAAAAGCAAAATGCACATTTTATTAATCAATCTATGTAATGGACAGCCCCTAAGGATATGAAAGTATATCAAGGCAGAAGTAACACTGAAAGGAAAGGAAGTTCATCTTGACCTTGCTAATAAGATTCTGCATTTTTACAAGATTCCATTTGTCTAAATAATTCATGACTGCTAACAAAAAAGGAAGTAGATAGTACTTCCTCTCATTTCACAGTAACTAAAAATGAATGGAATAAAGAGGGCCAACGAGTCTCATAAAAGTTCGGGTGAAAACATACAAAAATCTTGACTGAGAATACCAAAATCTCACAAGATTTGCTGATCCTCTCAGATGTCAAATGTTACAATACAGCCCCCCCCCCCCGCTCGTGCTCTCTGGCGCGCACTCTCTCTCTCTCTCTTTCTCCCCCTCCCTCCCTTCCTCCCTATTCATATATACATACATGCATAGACATACACATACACACACATACGCAGTCAAGCAACCATAAATTTTATAATGTGATCCTCAGATTACATATTGGACCTATCGGAATACACTAAGAAAATAGCTGAGTAATAAGAGAAAAGATTCTAATCATAAACATGTAGTTTTACCATCAGATTAAAATAATTTAGGATACAGTTAAATTCTTATAAATTATTTACTAGAATTTCTTTTTCAAAAATCTGAACATGTTATCATCAGACAAATAAGAATTTTTATGATAACTCAAAAGGAAAGACAATCAAAATCTTTTTGGGAACAAATATTATTTCCAATTCTTTTACTATTCAAACTTTTACAGTACTTAATCTGTTTAAGATTTATTTTTCTTATTGGTTCATTATTTTCTGAATCATATGTTTTCTCAAAGGTATGTAAAACTACACCACCAATAACTGAAATGTAATACTGTACAATAATTGCCTTTATCAATGTAGAATTTATCCATAGCTTCTTTCCCACTAACATACAATGAATTGGTACAAATGCCATTTTTAGTACAAATTAAAAATTATAGCACTAATAACAGCAACCATGATCTTATTTTCAGGCAAACTTGTTTTCCAATATTCAGGATTAGAAGGAAATATGGGTATATATTAATCACTGGGTTACATGGGTTACATAAAGAATAAGATTTGAATTCTAAATGTTTTAAGCTCAAACACCTCAGATCTTCAGACTTATAATAAAATTCTGAGTTTCAAACAGCACATTTCAAGGTCGAAGTACCAGCTGGCAATTAAAAACAGAGGTTGAAATATTTTGCATGCCCCTCTGACATACCATATCTTAGTCAGCAGATAATAAATACTAATTACAGTTCAGTTACAAGTTCAGCCACTTTTAGTATGGACAAAACTGCATGGTTGTTGTTCTTCACATTTATCTCATCTGACAGCAGTGGCTGCATACTTTATATGACAAGGAGTTTGCTTCTCATCCAGAATACGATACTGATTGGGGATGAGGAGGAGTGACAGGTCAAAGATCACCAAGATGGCTTCCACTCCTCAGGGAAAACTAGAACTTGAATCACCTCACTCATAGTCCAACACCTTAACCACTACATGATGAAGGCTCTCTCAGGAAATAAAATTCAGTAACATACAACATCTGTACTTGCTATTATACCAAGATAATACAATTTACATTTTAATGAACTTATCCCAGCATTTTACTAAAAGAATAGGGCAGCTCTTAACTCATAAAAGTGTCTGCTTCATAATACTTCATTGTTTTGGGGATCTCTAAAAACAGCACAATGTTGCTTTTATGAGTCACATCTTTTACACCAATCTACTCCCTCTGAAGAGATTATTAATCAAAAAATGGACAGATTTCAGGTTTATAAAATTAATACTGCTTTTAAATTTAAATTATTAATTTGATGCAGCTTGCTTCCAACCAACTCCCTTTCCTGGCAATTTCCAGGACTTTATAACTTTCAAGGCTATATACTTAATAGTGAGTGAAGACAGAGGTTCTGTTGGTCTATCAGTCACCTTTATCAATTAGCAGAATGAACTTATATGAATAGCCAATGAAGATGATAGTGGAGACCCCAAGATTTTTGGTCTTGGGACTTATCAACCATTTAATTCCAAGATTCTCCTGACAAATGAAATCCAGACTCTTAAGAACTGTCATGGGACTTTACTAAGATTGTTTTAGTATCTACCCATGAAGTAGACAATTTACTTGATCTGGTTTTCAACAAGGAAAGCAATAGTTTATATAGAGAAGAACTAGAAAAAATGTCTTTTATCAGGGGCTAACATTATCTGAGAAGTTTAGAATTGTCCATGCCTCCCTCTGCAGGCATGAAGACTAGATTAAATCAGTATACCTTAGGAATAGGTAGATCATGTAGATTTCAGAGAATTCTGAGGGACATTCTCTCAGTCCTGGTCCTTTCAGCAGTCCCCCAGGCATTTTTTGATGCAGCATCTCCTAATTGCTCTCTGTCAAATGCTAAGCCCATACATTTTACAAGCTTCAAACAGATATCAACAAGCATTTTGGCCTTCTACATTTGACCCATGTTTTAAAATCAATTGCTCCTGGAGTTAAAGCAACTTCATTCCTTACAACTCAGATGGGGTAGCAAATATATATTTATTATTTCAGATCTTTTGACACTACTTTAATTTCTATTTTATATATTATGTTTTAATAGTGTTTAATTAGGTAGTATTTTTCTCCAAAACAGTTAATGGAGTGGAATGGTAATAAATCTATCTAAATACTCTAAATAAACATGAGCAAGATGCTAGATTATACAGAAATGAGGCCATCATAAGATAATGACATTTGCAATGCATGTGTGAAGTCAGAAGTAAGGAGACAGTGAGGCTTGTTCCTTGAAAATATTTTAGTTTACTATTTAAAAGTTTTTTCACAGTGCAAATTTTAAAAGGTCAAAATAAAAATGTACAAAAATAAATAAACTTCAGCAATCCTTAGAAGCCCCTACTAAAAGGTAAAGCTATAAATAAGATGTATCACTTCAGTGTTGAGATGAAGAACTCCCATTGGTGGAATGTTATCTCACTGCACAAAATATTACATTTTTTGCTTCCCCTTACTTGTGTTAACTTCCTGGAAGATCACTGCTTTATTATTAGAAGCAGATAAGGTAGCTGAAAATGCTGCTTTTTGCTTTTAATCACTAGAAGCATTCATTTCCAATGAGATAAAATCCTCAAAACAAAATTAACGCTAGTGCAGAAAACCATTTTGTTCAGCTTACACGTATCACTCACAGTATTGATACTCCCAGACACAAATTATTTATTTGTCCAATATGGTCCCTGTTAAGAATGTATGTGTGTGGGGGGATCACTAACAACCTCATACAATTCTTCATGAAACAATTTCCTATATTCTCCAATGATTCCCTGCACCATTACGACACTGGTAAATATTCAGTCACCAGAGGACAGAGAAAATAAATGAAAGTTCTGGTTTGAAGTTTGAGACCACGAAGGATCCTGTACTATGGCTTTTAAATTTTACATTGCTATCACTAACTTTGTAATATGCACTGCTTGAATTGCATAAATAAAATTGTATCACCAATTCTCCAGGTCATTTTGCTGTATCTAACCATGCGACTTAGAACTGAATACAGGGTTTTTTTTTAAGCCGTAATATAACAACTTCTGGAGCTGGGCATTTATTTATTTTTACACGAAGGTGGACAGCAATCCAAAATCAGGGACGGGAACGAGAGAGGGAACATAAGCGGCGCATTGAAGTGGGTTCTAAGGCAATGCTTCAGGCACGAAGCTTTTTCGAACCTGCAGAAAATTTCACGCGACAATTGCTTGGCTGCTGTTGCTCCTGAACATTTAAAGCGCTTCCTGTAACCCTTACAGTACTATTAGCCAGCTAGACCAGGGTAACTGCCAGCTGGTGCAGGAGGCGGGAGACACACAGTCGCACCTGAGACACCCGCCTCCTACTCCCGACCTATCTTTCAGGCCCCCTCCCCCTCCCTCTCTCGGGCTCGGAGCTCCTGGCGCTGCCGCCGTTGCGCACTCGCGCCACTCCACTCACCCATCAAAGCCCGAAGGTGCTTGAGCCGAGTCAGCGGCTCTTTCCGCGGGTCCAGCGCCTTCTGCGCTGACTTCTTGACATCCGCATGACCCCTCCGCGAGAACATCTCGAGGGCGCTTGAATGGAGTGCTGCCGCCGCGGCCGCGGCCGCCCTCCCACCTTTGTCCTCGTTCGGCTTCTTCTGCACCAACCGCTCGCCCCTCGCTTCGCTCCCCCGGCCAGTCTCGGGGGGCTGAGCCGGACGCGCAGCCACAGAGAGAGAGCCAGGTTGCAGGCGCGGAGGAGGGGGGTGGGGAAGGCGGAGCTAAGCCCCGTGAGGGGAAATAGGCGGGGGTTGCCGCCGTCGCTGGGCGGGGTCTAAGGTAGCGGTCAGAGGAAGCCCGCTCGTTGCCTTTGCGGGAGGCGGCGCCTTCAAGGAACGGAGAGGGGTTTGCCTCCTGTATTGCTGGAATGTGTTTCAATTATTTAACTTATTTATAAATAAGTGGTTCCTCCCCCAGAGCTGGAATTTCTAGCCACCCTTATTCGCATGACTTAAATTCGTACATTTTAGAACTACAAAATCCAGAGGGCTTGGATGGGCGGCCATTTTGGCGGGCGCGGAGTTGTCCAGAAGGCGCAGCCTCTTGCACCAATTCCAGGGAGCGCCGTGCGTGCTACGTTGCTCCTGCGGGCGCCGGCAATTTCTCCTTATTGTGACCTTGATATGAACTCCGCAAACGAAGTCGTGATGAATAGTACTAAATTACAGGGATTTTCTTAATGGTTAGCCAGATATCATTAACTGTAAATTCAGAGTTGTGCGGAGGTTGTTGAAATGGATCTAAAATTGCACTGTATTTGCTAGCTGCCTCTATTGGGAATAAAGTGTGCAAAGCTATTACACTCAATCTGATTCAGATAGACGTAGAAGCAGCTGAGCTCTCCGTCAGAAAATGCTTGAGAGGAGGCTTACTCCATATATTTTGGATTACAAATCCCAAGTTTCTCGGTGTATCTGGAGAAGGTTGTTTTTCATTGCAAAGATGAACTGTACTGGGCATTCTGAGACCTCTAAGTAATTTAGAACTCTATAGGACTCGTAAGAATGAAGCTGATTTTATTTCTAGAAATTATATACCATTTTTAAAAAAACCAAAAGCAATTTGTTAAAAATTGCAGTTTGCAAATCAGCAATGGTAAATGGCTCCATTACCCATCATAAATAAATGTTGAGTGACTCAGTTCCCAGCTTAAGGAGAAAATGGATCCTGAGTGACTGCACAATCTGCAGTATGATTGGGTTCCATGACAGATGCACAAGGCTGATGTACAAAGGACTTCTTAAATACATTGTTTTAAACTACCTGTGGTTAATTTTTAAATGCATTTTTCAGCGTTTGATGCCTGTTTGAGGAATAAATGTTGCTACAATCATGTCTCTACTTGGGCGTCAAACTGGCGGCCCACAGGCCAGATGCATTACGCACCTGTCCCAGCTCCATGAATGGGAGAAAACCTCAAGAAACATCATGTGACAGCAATGTGATGCCGCAAGTTTGACACCCGTGCTCTGCATACAAGTCTCTTGGCTTCTTCCCCCCAAGATACTTTTTTTAAAAAAATAGCATTATCCTTACTTGATAGCAATCCTGTAGTGCAGGGGTGTCAAACTCAATTTCATTGAGGGCCGCATCAAGGTTGTGTTTGACCTGGGGGGGGCATGAGGCGTGGCCAGGGTGGGTGTGGTAAGGGTGGGCATGGCCAGCTCGATGTCACTCAGCCCGCCTGGGCTCCGTTTTCGACCATGAAGGCCTCCAGCCCTTTGCCAGGAAAAATGGAGCTCAGGAGGCTGCATGTGGTCCCTCTGAACTCCTTTTTTGCTGGCAGAGGACTGCAGGAGGCCGTTGTGGCTGAAAACGGAGCCTCTGAGGGCCATGTGTTTCCAGGGCGGCCCTGTAGGCCAGATCTAAGCACCCCACGTGCCAGACTTGGCCCGCAGGCCTTGAGTTTGATACCTCTGCTGTAGTGCCTCACAGAGTTTGTTCTATATGGTAATATCTGTATTTCAGGATTACAGGTAGCCTTTGACTTATGACAATTATTGGGATCAGAACTTCCATCACTAAGAAGAATGGTTAAGTGAGTCACATCCAATTTTACCACCTCTTGCTGCAGTTATTAAGGGAATCACGGTCATTAAGTGAATCTGGCTTCCCCCATTGACTTTGCTTGTCAGAAACCAGCTGGGAAGGTTACAAATAGTGACTCTGCATCCATCATAAATACATTCCAGTTGCAAAGTACCTGAATTTTGATCACATGACCATGGGCACACTGTGACAATTGTAAGTACGAGGAATGGCCATAAGTCACTTTTTTCAATGCTGTTTAACTTCAAAAGGTCAGTTAAAGAATGGTTGTAAATGAAGTACTACCTGTGTATTCTAAATAATAAAATACCAAGATTTTTTGTGATCTCTGAAAAATAATATCAATAAAAAATCTTTTGTACTTTTGATTTCTCACAGAACTCACTGGAAATAAATTCATGGTATTTTTAAAACTGCCATGTGCATATTACCTCATTACAAGACAGTTACAACAAAACAGCCAAATTTAAATTACAGATAGGTGATAACCTGGGTTACTTTTGAAATTTAATGTACATATTTTTAATGTCATTGATCAATTGATTTATGTTTAGAAATAAATAGCATGCATGTGACATATTTTTACAATATTCTCTGGTATTTCTTTAAATGTAAAACAAGTTTTACAACGTTTAAAATATTTTGCTTTTCTTCCATATGTAATAACTCAATCTTTCTAGACTGCACACAGCTTTTTATTTCAGCAATATTGTTTAATTGGTGGTCATTTTCATCCTAATTTTAAATTGCAATATTTTATTTTATTGTCCTTTAGAAACTTATTTGCTGGTTCTCTGCAATTTGTTTCTTTTTTGTCCTCTTTGTTGTCTTTTATGTAATGTTAATAAAAGTTTAAGTGTGCCATAGAAGCACACTTCTATGCTTAGACAAGGAATAGGGACATCCATGTTTTCTTACTCAGGCTTACTGCGTAACATGGGCTCAGTTAGTCTCAGTCCAGCCTACCATACAGATTTCTGGTTGTGGGGAAAACGTGAATTACCTTTTGCTCTGGAATGAAAAGTAAAATAGGAATCAAATAAATACATAAAGCTTGTTTATTTTTATATCTTGCAAAGTTCTAGGCTGGGATCTTTAGCTTTCTTACAAATAAATTATTCATACTAAACTGGCTTCCTGATAAACATATATACAATTGCTAAATTAGTGACTGAAATATTTTCTAAATAGTAAATGTTAGCAAATGTGTTTGCTAAATCTGAAAATTAATTTGTGATATGGACTGCCAAGCTTTACATTTTCAAAGAAATGTTCTTTTTGTTCAGAATTGCTACTATTCATATTTTGGTGTGAACATTTTTACATTTGACAAGACATTCTTACTTAAATCAGTTTTCTACCACAGCACAGGCTGAAGAGCAGGAATATGAGCCATGGTGGCGCAGTGGTTGGAATGCAGTACTGCAGGCTACTTCTGCTGACTGCCGGCTGCCTATAATTTGGCAGTTCAAATCTCACCAGGCTCAAGGTTGACTCAGCCTTCCATCCTTCCGAGGTCGGTAAAATGAGGACCCAACTTGTTGGGGGCAATATGCTGACTCTGTAATAAAATCTGCTATAAAATCATGTATGACACCAGGATGCCAAATATGTCACTGTACATCATCTGCAGATGCATCCGCATGCAAACCTACCTTATCCATTACTCTGTTTGCTTTTGGAGAAAGCCTTATTGCATTAAAAGAGTAAGAAAAACTAACCCAAAAATTATAAAAACATGAGATAAGAAAAACAAAGATAGGTACAACTAGTTTACAAATAATAAAATGTTTGACAGTATTACGGTGCAAGTGTAAGTCAGGAACTGCTTTCTTTCTCTGGATGATTTGTGGTGGCTCAGCAAGAACGTTTTACTCCCAAAAAAGTTTTTCCCCGTCTTGAATGACAGTGCTGAAAGCAAGGGGATGGATTCCAAAAATAGATTTTGAGTAGAAGGGCTTTCAGTTTCATTAAGTTCAAATATTTTAACATCATGCAGATTTAAAAAACAAAACAAAACTAGGAATCTGCATATGCCAGTAGGCTACCAGTACCCATAACCAGGTTTTTTTTAAAAATAATGCAGATTTTGCAGATCTGCTGACCTCTGCTCCATAGGCAGTAAATCTGAAAAGATTATGTATAAGCAATTACAAATCACCATTTCACGTGACATCTGCTGAATGCACTCACACAAATCTTAAATTACTTTTTCCATCTTTGGAATTTGACATTCTTATGCCAGCCAGTGCATTCCTGTGTCTTGATAATTGATTCCATCTGGTAAGCATGTTCTATTATAGCTTTCTCCAACCCTTCTCCTTATTCTGTGGAAGGCCTTGCTATCACCACATAAATCCTTTTGAAGGATACAGAATGGGTTTATATTTTATAAAGTGAGTTGCCATTTTATAGATGCAAAAAGTAGCATTTATGATCTGAATTATAACGGTTGTCAATTCATATATCAGAGTATAGCCATTCTTTCTGATTCTTCCTATTATTAGCAGATAGCTTCCAAGTTAAGTGCCAAACTTCCCACTATTAAATACCATTCCTAATATTCCTAAGTTACACTGAAAATAAATCACTCAGTACATTTTGTTTATTTATTTACTAAATGTGTTTGCTGCCCATCTCTGCAAGTCAGATCTGGGCACTAATACAACATCAACATGAAACCATAAATATATATACCAGTATATAAAATCACAATGAAATACATATTATAACTGAAACTAAAAGATGGGAAGGAAAGGAGCATAGGGAAGATGGGAGTTGCTATTAGTGGATCAACCACCTCCAGTGTATACTCCCCCATTAGCTCCCCCCAAGCCAACTACAGAACCAGGGCTTCAGGGACTTATGGAAGGTCAAGAGGACAGGAGCCAATCTCGGGGGACAAGGTGTTCCAAAGGGCCAGGGCCACAACAGAGAAGTCTCTTCTGGACCTTGCTAACCAGAATTCCTTGACTGATGAGATCTGAAGCATGCTTCCTCTATTGGCACAGGTGGGGTGGGCCTGTCCCATAGAGCTGAGACAATTTTGATTAGCACTCAGAAACTTCAAAAGGTCTTAAATGCAATGGTCCAAGTATAGGTCTCGACATGCTGTATATATCTTCAAGATCTATTTTAGTTGTAGTTGTAGATTTTTAATTGTTCTAGTTTCTTGCAAATTGTCTGGAGTCCCTGAGAGACTCAATAGCATACTATACAAGCATACTGTAATAAACTTTAGTAAATGTTGCAGTGCAAAATTGTGCCATATAGATAGGTGTCAGAGAGGGTTAGGATGAGGCAGAGTGCTTCTCCATCTGGGTATAGGAGTTTGTCTCTAAGTTGCTCTGCTTATCGACAGAAAATGCTTTAGCTATAGTTCTGCCAGTGATATCTTACTTATCATTTATTTATTTATTTCATCAATGTTTTCTTTAGAGATCTCCCAGGTTCTTTTCCCATTGATTCAAACTCTAGAGAAGTCCAAGAAATCTAATTTCCCTTACTCAAACTAGTATGAGCTACTAGCTTTAGAAGTGGTGCTCAATGTAACCTGTCTCTTTGATCCCTTATCAACATTGGATTTCCCATTTTACTGAAGAAGGAAAGAATCACATTGCCTCAGTCACTTGAATTAATGCCTAATTTTTAAAATGCTGATGCAGCACTCAACTTTGTTAAAACTCACATTTTCTGTTTTCTTTGTTGTTTCTTTTTAGGGAATGGTGCTATCTGCTGAGTATATAAAAAAGAAACTGGAGCAGGAGATGGTGTTGTCTCAGGCTTTTGGCCGTGATTTAGTAAGTTTTTGTTTTACTGTAATATGTTCATAAAGTAGAGTCATACCTCCATGTTTTGCTATTAACTATTGAACACTATGTCCAAAGCATTTGAAATACTGCTACAATTTAAAAATGTCCAGCATTTTCCACTACTCTAAAAAACAATTCCTTGAAATATTTTTTTAAAAATTAAAAATTCATTTAAAAACCATTTATAATTTTAAAATATTACTGACATTCATTAATTAAACACACCTTTTCAAATTAATTAATTGAAACCACTAAAATTTGATGATAAGGTCCCTTATTACAGATGCTAAAAATAAATGTATTCTTCACTTATTAAAATGTTACTGATTAAGAAGCCTTCACAAGTATCCATCTCACAGACAATGTGATTTCTCATTCATGCTAACTATGCTGTTTAGAATATGAGAAAGTGATCAGTTGCCTGCAGGTGGCTTTTGTGCAACCCTGAACACTCCTTTTTCATTTGCCATTAGGAAACATTTGCCACTAAAATTCAAAAACATTATCTGAAAACAAGAGTTTTTTCCTTTATAAAGCTGAGTGATAATTATTGAAGAGATCATTTTAATTCAGAGTAATGATTAAATTTATTTAAGTTAATTTAAATTTAATCAAATTAAAGTTCAAAACATTTGGAATTGATTTATTTATGTATTTTAAAGAAAAAACTAAGCAAATTATAGCAAATTTTTTAGAAATTTACAGATTATGTTTGCTAAGATTAAAAGGTCTTATTTGTGAATATCTTGGAAGTTTCTCATTGGCTATTGCAAGAAGTTATGTGTTTGTTCTATTTGGTTTTCTATTTAATTTTTAAAAATATCAGCCAGAGTGCCACTTTTTTTCTTTTGTTCCCCACTTTTTCATTCTTTAAATGTTACATTGCAATTTGTTACTATCAGAATGGCATGTTTAAATACTGTTTTAAGAAAAATGCTTGTTTCAATGCTAATTAAAACATACATTTTACACTGTGGTTTGAGAAAAATAGTTTAAAAAGATATGGCAGATAACTGCATAAATAGATGGAAATGCCTTAATCCTTCAAATATCTAAAAGGCTTTTGTTTTGCAGGGCAGAGGAACAAAACATTATGGTCTAATTGTAGTGGGCCATTCCTTAGGAGCAGGCACAGCAGCCATTTTGTCCTTTCTACTACGTCCACAGTATCCAACTCTAAAGTGTTTTGCTTATTCTCCACCAGGTGGGCTTTTAAGGTATGTATCTACAGTATATTTAGACAATGAGAGAATAAGGAGCTCTAACATATGAGCCAGAAATGAGCTGCAACTGCCAAAAAAGTCAATGCATTCCTAGGATACATCAAGATCACAAGAAGTAATAGTACCTCTGAGATCTCACCAAACTTTGGCAAAATAGTTTCAGGGTTTTATTTACCATTTTAAGGATAGATACCAATTTTTTAACCTCCCCTTATTAGTAGGTGGATTTTTATACTCCATGTCAATTACTTCATTAGGTACTGTCATACCCTCAATGATCCCGTCTCTGGTGATAATCCTCTTGCAAAGTCATTCTAGCAAAATTCTCTTTGATTCTGTTCATTCATCTTATCCGTTACCTTCCATTTCTATTTACCAAGTACAGTTGATTTTTCTCATCCATCATGAAGTTGTATCATAAGCTAGTTAATGTGTCATATCTACCGCTGGTTAAATACTAAAATGAAAAGAAAGATTTTTTCCTGGAACATGCTCAGAACAAATAGACAAGGCACAGCCACCAGATGAAACTGAGATTGGAACATCGGTCCTCCTAGAAATGGAATTAACAGGGAAGAGGCAAGGGGTTGGACTAGAAGACCTCCAAGCTCCTCTCCAACTCTGTTATTCTGCCCTTTTCCCTCAGTCCTAAGAAATTCCAGCCCCCAGGAGTAAAGGGGATATACAGTTCGCAAATTGTGAGACTGTATCATAGCAGATGCCTTCTGGAATACCATACCACATAACATTAGCTGAACCCTGACCCTATTGGCCTTTTTGAAAGCCTTAAAGACCTGGTTCTTTTTCCAGTTAGATGAGTTTGTTGCTGGTTTCCTTGGCTGCCAATTTGTCCTTTCTTTGCTGATTGTTTGGTCCTATAGTTTAACATAACCACCCAGAATTGAATTTGTGAGATGCACAGCCATGTAAATTGGTTAAAAAAACCAAACATTCTTAAGCAGTTAGCAAAACTGCACTCAAAGGAGATGGCCCATACTATATAATTTAAATCCATGCCTGGCAATCTTTCAGTGATTCCAGTAACTGTAGATTAAGCTTCAATTACTTGTGATCAGTCTTTGCTGTGATATGCTAATTTTCCAATTACTCACCTTGCTTACATTTCAGATTTTCTCTTTTGACTCTGTGTGTCTTAATTATATTCAGGTAATTTATGACCTGAATATAAGCCCGAGTATCACCTTAACAGAATAGTCAGTCATTCTTTCTTCATGACAATTGATGGATTCTTTTTGCTGTCCAGAGTATCCATACTAATGATCTCCAGAGCCATCATTCAAATATGTTATTACTCTTTCAATGTGTTAAGTATTCTATTTAGATAGGAGAGGAGGTTGATTTTGTTTTAAGTTTATCCATATCTTCTTCCCTGAGAGTAATCTCTTCTTTATTTTCTTTACAATCCAACTTTATTTTTGAGCCCAAGAAAATTAAAATTCCATATGCGTTCTTAATATTTGACATTATCGCTTATTTTTCTTTTTTCTTTTTCCATTTTTACTTTATAATTAGGTCTTTCAGCTATTCACTTTCATCCTAGCTTATTAGTGTTTCATCCTCCAATTTTGAATTCATCTGTCATCTCTTCCAGACCTGCCATTTGTATATTTGCTATTCAAATTAAATAGCATGGGAACCCAATAAAACCTTACTTTCCTTCAGTCTGAAACACTGTTTCTCCAAACTGTGTGATTGCAATAATTTTTTATTCTTTAGAAATATTCCTCAGAAGAATAATCAGGTGTTCTGGCATACATGATATTCTTAGTACAACTCACAATTTGGCATAATGTAATCAATGAAGCAAAATAAACATAATAAACATTTATTTCCTTGCTGTCTCCCTTATTTTTTTATTTTAGCTGTTGAGCTTATATCCCTACCTTTTTTAAAACCTTCCTATTCTTCTGCTATTTCTCTTTTTATACTTGGCACTATTCTTCTCTGTAAGTTCTTAAGCAAAACTTTGCTTGTGTGAAGAATTAATTGCGAGTGTTTGGTAATATGTGAATCTTCTTCCATTTCCCCCCCTTTTCTTTTGGTGTACATTGATCTTCTCCAATCTCCATTTCTTTCACATTTATTATCATAGAGATGTTAGCTCTTGAATTACCTCCTCTGCAATATTAAACAGTTTAGCTGGTGTTTCAACTATGTCTTCGTACTTTCCTATTTATCAGACAGTCTATGCCCTTTGTAATTAATTTTTTTAATGGATTTGGTTCCTGAATATATATTCTCCCTCTATAAATCTTCTGTCATACTAAAATCCTATGTGTAAAGTATTTCAACATTTTCCATTTTCCTGTAACCTCATATGTTTCTATTAGCTCTCTTTGGTGATTTCTCTTAGGTATTTCTATCTTAGCGTACATTTCTGTGTACTGGCAAATGGGTGATCTACTGGGATTCCCAGTAGTAAATTTTATCTATAACATTAATTATCTGCAAATTGCTTTGCTCTTGATATCAAAGTACATTATCAATAATGCAGACCTGGATCATCATCATCATCATCATTATTGATTTAATCTTCAATTCGATTCACAGTCTGGGACTGGTAAAAACTAAACAGTTCAAATTCTAACCAAGGACCTAAATGCTGTTAGAGTAACATCTGAGTATATGGACAGGTTTGAGTAAGATGGTTTTTTGCAAAGTCAGAATATTCAGGTCTGATAAGTTCAAAATTTCTATGTATCTAGGCAGCCCTTTGGGTATTACTCCAAGGGCTCCTATTACTATTAGTACAACCATTGATTTCTTCCTCCACAATTGTTCAATTTTAATTCGCAAATCACAATATTTTGTTTTTTTTCCTAGCTGTTTCTCTTCAATTCATGCATCACCTGGTAATGCAATATCAATGAACCCAACTTCTCCACTCCCACCCCATAATAGTGATGTCACACATGTTGTGGTCCAAATATCTGATTGTTTGGATCCAAAAGTTCCACAGAATCTTAACCTGTTCATTTTCAAGAACTTTGTCAATTTGGTGCTCCCAGTGATTTTTTTCTGCATTCGAACCTAAACTTCTGGCAAAGCTTCCAATGTATTGTTGTTATTGTTGTTGTTATATGGCGTAGTAGTTTACCAGTTTACCAGCTCTGTTGTAGGATATGCTCATGTGCTTCCCAAGGTGCACCTCAGAAGGGCAAACTGGTTTAGCACCAGTAAGAAAGAGAGCTGCTTTTCCTGCAGCAGCATCCTAGGCACTATCCCTCATCTCCCTGGAATCACCTCATAAATGGGTGCCACAACTTCAACTGTTAGGTGTACAGAAGCTGAGGCAAGTGACAAGAGCTTACCCCATTACACAGTGCTAGGGCTGAAACCATTGGAGCAGAGACCATCTCCAGTTTCATTAAGCCACTGAGCCACCATGCCTCTTGATCTGGAGCATTGATTTCTTGCTTGTTATACTTAATTATTTTTTTAACATAGTTAAATATTGGCATCATTTTCTTGTATCCTTTTCTTATAGTGAAGATGCTATGGAGTACTCCAAAGAATTTGTGACTGCAGTTGTGCTAGGCAAAGACCTTGTTCCCAGGCAAGTCAGTTAACGTGGAATTCTTTAATTCATTTTTCTTGTATTTATACTAAGCTATAATGCCTTGTCTCAATTGCAATTAAAATCAGTTTCATTTTACCACTTAACAACCGCTTTTATACTTCTTCGTTGACATTTTTTCCAGCTATCTACCCATTTTACTGTATCTTTTCCATAAACACATATTGTAGTTTAATGTACCACATACATTGACATAATCCTTCCTAACTTCTCAGCTGCCTCTATTACTGAAAAAGGTGAAATATGCACAAATATGTAGCACCGCCTTAGTTATTTATGCTGTCATTTATACATTTGTACTTTCTCCCAGGTCACTTCTCCTGAGCCATCTTACATCTGTGAATTATCTCCTGGCTATATCTTCCGTGCCATCTCCCATCTATGCACTTTATCTTGATCTCTGAGTGTTGTCATCTTCCTTCTGTCTAGCATCTTTGTATTATGTGAGCTGTGTCATCTTATAGTTGTGTACAATTTATTGTTTTATGTATATTATCCTTCCTTGCTTACCTGAATGTTATTTCATTTCAGATATGTGCATTGTTACTTGTTATTTTTTTAGTTTCCTTGTCATTGTAGCTAGAACGCAGTTAATGAATCTTTGCACAGTATTTTTTTAAGTCACAGAAGCAATCATTCTCAAGTACTTATAATAGGAATGTTGACAGCTAAAGACAATGAGTGATGGTGAACAAGCAACTTCACTATAATGGAAGTTGTAGAGAAGACGAGATAGTCTCTGTGCAAAGGGGAAATTGTATAGCAAATCCTCCCAGCAAAAAATTGGCAAACACCACATTGCTATTTTTGACTCTTACAAAAAATGCAGGATATTGGAAAGAAGGAATGGCTACAGAAAAGAAGATTTAACTGACTATCAGTAATAATCACATTTAACATACTTCATTTTCCCAATAGAGGCAGAAATATTAATACCTATCATTGATTTGTGTAACACCTGAAATCCGTGGATGAAAAATACTGACGCATATGTTCATAATCTCATAAAGGAAAATCTGTCTATATCTTCTAGTATTAATAGTTATCTGTTTCATTTTCTTGCTTAGTTTACCTGTAATGTGAGCTCTAAAATGTCACTCATGTCCTAGAGAGCATAGTAACTCTTCCTGCATATATTTGGTCAACTGTATGTTTTGGATTCCTACTATTAGAATAGTAAGCAAGTGTTATTTGCTAAGCCCTTGAACACTTGTTTGGTTATTAGTAGCGTATAGTATTTAAATATACTGTATGTATTATCTAAATCTTATGGATAATGGATGAAATCCAGGGTGTTTATATACTTTGTCCTTATAATGGGTAAGTTATATCTGATTAAATCTCTCTTTGCTTTTCTATTTATGATTCTCATAATAGTTAAACCTGCATCATTGCATCTGATACTCTTTATCATTCAGGATTGGCCTTTCACAATTGGAAGGATTTCGCCGGCAACTTCTTGATGTTTTGCAGAGAAGTAATAAACCAAAGGTAAAAAGAAATTCAAATCTAACTGAAATGAAAGTAATTGTTATAAAACTGTTCTTTATTATTATTATTTTACTTTACTTTAGGATTTATGCCAGTTGTCTTGTAATTGTCAGGCCCAGGCAACCAGAACTGCTCATAAATGGCTGAAGCAAGGAACTTTATTTTTCTCTACCTAAATTACAAGAATCTCTCCAAACATGCTTGCTTTTCCCTGGAAGCAACCCGATAAGGTTTCGTGGATCTTGGAGGCAGACACGCTTATGCCTTTTGTGGCTGTGCAAAAGCTAAGCCGCTGCTTGATCTCCCCCCTTCTAGCCTAACTGGCAGTTTCCTAACAGTGATATATGTTTTTGATATTGGCTGTTAAGAGAACTCCACACTTTGGATATGGTACATATCCAGCTGTAAAATTCTAATCCATAAATTGTTTTCATGTTTAATTATTGGACTATTTTTAAAAATACAGAGTTGATACTGCTTTCATTTTTTATTTATTCATTCATTTATTAAATTTATAGGCTCCCCAAGTCCTTCACAACTTTGGTCAGTGTAAGATGTATGACAGTTTAAAACTGTACAACATTGCATACTCCTATAGCTTAGTCTGTCGTTCTGCTAAAGAGGTTTATGTGTAATTCCAAGTGAGAAATATAAAGTGTCCCAGCACCTGTAATCTTGTGCAAAGCCAACTTTATATACTTTGCAGGAATATGAGGCTTACCTAATTCTTAACAGAAGTACAGTTACTTAACTTAGCAGGAAGCAGCTGGAAAAGAAAAAAAATGACATTTAAAAGGTTTTCATTCTATGAATTATTGTATTTCTTGCAGGTTTTGTTAGTATGAATTATTTATTTTGACAATCAACAAACATTGTATCAATTTTCTCTAAACATGTACAGTACATTTCACATTTATTTTCCATTGAATTCCTATTGTTGCTTTTCTAGTTTTAAAAGTATTGGAATTCTTAACTGGACCCTTCTCAAACTGACACATTATTTAAAGATGTGTTCCTTGCATAGTACTTCAGTTATATTAATACAACATTGAGGGAAGATAGTTTACCATTAAACCTATTTGAGTGTCAGTATGATTTTTAAAGATTAAGGAAGTGAAGAATATATGTATACATCTTAGCACATTATTGTGCTACGTACCCTTGTTTCTTCGAAAATACGACTGGGTCTTATTTTCTTTTGCACGAAACATTTCTGAAATGTTAACTTTTAACACTGTGCTCACAGGAAAATCCCCCCCCCCCCAATCACGGTTTGATTTTGCTTGAGATGCGGGAGGGGGAGAAAGATCGGAAGCAGGCAGAGTGAGGAAAACTCTTTCAGAAAGTGATCTCCGGGTGGGGGAGGGATTTTCCTTTCAAAGGGGAGCCTTGCACAGACACACATCGGAACTGCTCCCTCCGTGGCTTCGAAGCCTCCAGCCTTGCAATCCTGTTCAGGGAAGGTGGAGGTTTATTCCGAAGCTGTGGCAGAGCATTGCACTGGGAGATTAAGTTGCACGTCTTGCTCCAGGAGAGGGTGCAGGTCGGGGGCTTGGCAGCCAGGGAAGATGGGGTTTTGGGATGCAAAGGAAGAAGGGGCGATCTCCCCCTCCCTCCTGCTGCAGATCCGCCATGGAGCTCACTCAGGGCAGCATGACCACTGGCGAAGGGGGTCCTGGCAGACCGGTGGCGGGGGAGGTGCTCTGGAGGTCGTACAGTACTGATCTGAACCATGTTGTCTCATGCCAGGCAGGAGCAGCCCAGGAGGGCAAAGAGCCCCTGCGAGGCCAGCAGCAGCAGGTGCAGCAAGCTCAACAGCCGGGCAGAGGTGGTGGTGGGGAGAGCCGATTCTGATGGGCCGCATGGCTTTCTGCCTCATTGTAGCAGCAGCCTGAGCAAAACCTGAGCTCCAGGCCTTCAGTGTATCCCAGAATTGCAACGCTGAAGGCTCAGAATGGAGCCTTTTTGGTGAACGGGAGGAAAATAGGGAGGGGGATTTTGCTGCCTGTCATCTTTCCCTAAGTCTGTGCTGAGCTTGAAGAATGGATGACAGGCGGCAAAATCCCACTCCCCATTTTCCTCCCGTTCGCCAAAAAGCCTCCAGCGAGTCTCCCCAAAAGAGGGAAAAAGCAAAGCAGTTGGCCGCGGAGCTGCCGGCTTTGGGGAAGCGGCCCAACAAGCAGAAGCTCTGCACCCAGAAAGAGAAGGGCAAAAGCGGTATTTGCACTGCCCCAAGGGGCCAACAGGCTGCAGCCAGACAGTTGCCCCCCCCCCCCACGCCCGTGCCGCCACTTGTGCTGGCCATGCTCATCCCCCGGCCTTATTTTCAGGGTAGATGTAATATTAGGCCCACCCCAAAAAAATTAAGGTTGGGCTTATTATTGGGGTGGGTTGTGTTTTCGGAGAAACATGGTACATATGTATTTATTAGATATATATCCTGCTTTTTTTCTCCAGGAATTCACAAGAGTCTATATAGCACCCCCTCTTCCAGTATTTTTCACAACAACCCTGAGGTTACATTGGACAGAGAGAAAGTGACTGGTCCAAAATTATCTAATGACTTCTGTGATTAAGGGTGTATTTGAACCTGGGTCTCTTTAATCCTTATACATTATTTTAACTACCATAGCACAGTTTCTCTGGAATAAATCAATAAATGTAGATACAAGAGTAAAAGAACATATGAATTACACAAAATGTAGTTGCAATTGTAGTATACTCTATTGATGGATTTCTGCTATTGTATTGATTAACATATAGTTGAATGAAGGCATACAGTGTTAAGTCTAAGTGGACAAAAATGTTCAGTCTGCCAAGCTAAGATACTGTGGCTTCTGATACACACACTAATTTTAAAGATTAAAACCATGAGAAAAGGTTATGACTGCTGTTTTCTTTCATATGCTAGCTTTTAATAGTGGTCAGTTCACATTCCTTCATTCCTTTTTTTTCCCCTTGGATAGTGGAGAATCATAGTTGGTGCAACCAAATGCATACCCAAGTCTGAGCTCCCTGAAGAGCCTGAAGGGAACTCAATAACCAGTAACCGCCTCTGGACTCATCCTAGTGACTTAACTATTGCCCTGTCAGCCAGCACACCTCTCTACCCTCCTGGGCACATCATCCATGTGGTTCATAATCATCCTGTTGAACAGTGCTGGTAAGTGGAGGAATAATGATTAGCAAAGTTATCGGGGGGAGGGGGGAGGGTTAGGATGAAAAATAAGGTCTGCTTTTTCAAAATATCTCTTCGATCTTTTAATATTGGTGATACTTACTGATGGTGCTGTATATATTTTTCATTATTACTTCCCAGGAAATTGTGGTTTTGTTTTATATGTTCTACACACACAGCAAAATTAAATAATTATCTCTCCTCTTCTCCCACACCAAATGTAACCAAAAAATGTAAAGCTGAATAAAGATAACATCTACCCAAATTGCTTGCAGGTAATAGTACTGGTCATTTCAATTAACCCAAACTTAAAAGTCCTGAAACAAAGGCTATTCACAATACAAAGCAGCTGATTATCTGCTTTATTAGTTGAAAGATATGCTATAAAGTTGAATTTCTGAATCAGATAGTTCAGCTAAGAACTACAATATGGACATGTCCCTTATGCTTTTTCATTAGTTTTTTTTAGTTTTGCAGTACAGTTATGCTTAATGTCTACTGATAATCATGTCTCTTAAGGAAATACATTGTATAATATTGGTATATCCTTATACAATAAAATGCACTGTTATGCAATGAAATAGTTTATTAATCATCCTGATTCTTGATTTAAAAAGTTATGTAAGGAAAATGCTGCACTTGCAAGGCAGAGGATTTGAATAAATTCTTTGTGTTTACTCTGCTTATATCACACAGTAGCCTCATTAAAAAAAATTATGGTTAATGACTGCCTCATCTGATATATTTTACAGCTGCTGTGATCAGGAAGAACCTACATACTTTGCCATTTGGGGAGACAACAAGGCATTTAATGAAGTGATAATTTCTCCAGCAATGCTACATGAACATCTGCCATATGTAGTAATGGAGGGTCTTAACAAGGTAATATTCATTCAATAATTTGGATATTGAATGATGAGTGAACAATTAGACACATCATGCTGAGTGTCCTGATGAGGAGAACTAATGTAGATTCTATGATTCAAGGATATAGAACAAGTACAACATAATGTAACAAAGTTTTCATGAATGCATCTACATTTATATAAAGCAGACACATATAGACAATGCACTGATAATGTTACCTAGTTTGAGTAATAAAATGTCTGCAAGAAAACAAGCTCAGAGAGCATCAAGGACCCATCATATACGCAATCGTTCAGTTTAACTCATATTCTGAGAAATGCAAATGCATTACTTTTGTAAAACCAGACCAAGATAAAGTGGTCTGTGCTTACATTTACTTACTTACATCTGCCATAATATCTTGCTGAAAATTACTTTGGAATGCCATTGTTTACTGTAATTGGCAAGGAGACTAGAGGAAGGGAGAGCAATTGTCATTAGAGCAACAAGTTGAATGTCTGTTGATTATATTGATCTGGTACTTTCCCAGAGTATAATAGTTTCTTATCCATCTTGCCATTGGTAAGATCTTAATTATACTACAAATCACATGATCTGTTACAGGCTACTTTAACATGATCTACATTTGTTTTAGCATTTGTTTAACACTACTCAACAGTATAGATGAGAAATGAAAATACAGCAAAGTTATTATTCACTAATTTATTTTGCATAGGTCCTGGAAAATTACAACAAGGGCAAAACAGCTTTGCTTTCTGCAGCCAAAGTGATGGTGAGTCCTACAGAAGTGGACCTCAACCCGGAATTAATCTTCCTGAATCAACCCCTGCCTAGTAGACCTTCTGTACAGATTGGAATTGGAGACATAACAGTGGACAGAAGGAACAGCAGTACTAAGTAAGGATATGGCTCTGATTTTCTAGAAGGGCTTACGAGGGCTGCTGGTGATCTTATTCCTTCCTGCTATCCTGTTGGTGAATATCATAATTTCATAAAGAATCATGCCTTCTGTATGCACTTCTGTAGCTTGTTCCAGGAAATTATAGTTCTAGTCTTACCTTAGTCTCATATAATTTGTATTCTCCTTTTGCAGGAGTAAGACTCACTCTGAAATCAGTTTGGAAGGGTTTTATGAAACCAAGCTTCTGTCACCAGTGCAGAAGGATCCTGTGGAGATCCTGCTACTAGATACCAAGGAACGCCTGTCTGTAGAACTGCAGGACCGGCGTGCTCCTCTTGCTACAATGGAGAGCCTATCTGATAATGAATCCATCTATAGCTTTGATTCAAGGCGTTCCTCTGGTTTCCGTAGCATCCGTGGCTCACCCAGTCTCCATGCAGTCATGGAAAAAGATGAAACTCATTGTTTTTATATTGACCCAGCAATTCCTGAGGAGAACCCCTCTCTTAGCTCACGGACAGAACTGCTTGCTGCTGACAGCCTCTCCAAACACTCCCAGGAGACTCAACCTCCTGAGGGCCTACAGAACAGTGGAGACACAACTCCTCAGCGGCGATGCAGCGATGAAGGCGCGGGTAGTGATACCGATCATATTTCTTTTACTCCAGAAGAATTGACCCTCCAAAATGGGAGGCTAAGTGATGCCCCCAGCCCACAAGTGTTGGAGTTTGCAGAGTTTATAGATAGTCTCTTTAACCTGGACAGCAAAAGCAGCTCCTTTCAGGACATTTACTGCATGATGGTATCGGACAGCACCAGTGATTTTGCTGAGATTCCCAAGTCAGTCAGTGACCAAGAGATCTTGCTAAGAGCACAGTATGAACCCAACTTAGTCCCAAAGCCTCCCAGGTTATTTGCAGGCTCAACAGATCCTTCCTCAGGCATATCTGTTTCCCCTTCTTTCCCTCTGAGTTCTTCTGGAGAGCTTATGGACCTCACTCCTACAGGCATGAGTAGCCAGGAATGCCTCACCACTAACAAAATCCGGACTTCCACTCCCACTGGAAATATGACCAGTCCTGCCAAACAAGAAGACCTTGTGATCTCAGCTCTCTAATATAGGAGAGAAGGTGCAGAATACCTAATCCTATAATAGTGAATCTTGGGACAGCACTTGGAGGAGCTGGTCTCTTGGCAAGTGAGAATGGGTGAAAATGCATGGGGAAGTATAGTTTCCCTTTCTGGGTGCTACACTAATGGCACTACAAAGGATTTCAGCATGAAGGATACCACATCATGGGTCATGTTCTTTAGTTAGGGAGAAAATCACTGCCTAATGCAGCTTGCTGCTTTTCAGGGTCTCGTTCACTGAAGTTAGATGATTGGTTTCCCTACCTCAGCATATTTCTTTAACAAGAAGGCAGACTCATTGCCTTTCCTGCTGAAATTATGAACATACTGTCCATGGGCTAGATGATTAGAGTAACTGAGGTCTGATAATGCCCAATTGTCATGTCAAAATCAAGGAAATTCTGACATTGGGCTTTATTGCACTAGTGTGTCATGTTTGATCCAAGTACCTGTTTATTGTTGTCATCATGATTTTTTTTTTATGACATGCTCTCCTGTTTTATAGCCATTGACTGTGTTCCAGAGGAATGCAGCCTCCCGCTCTAAATCCTAACTGGGTGCAGTGAGAATTGGGATGGGGCAACCTATGCTCCTCCGATTAGCTCTGTGTTCAGTGATATCTGCTCTTCTTCTAAGAAGAAAGAAAATACGTGTGCTGGAGAGTTGAAGGCCATTTCCATCTTTCATCACCCACTGGAGGGGTGAACAGTCTCTTGGGTCTCACATTGTTGCACAGCTCCTCAAACCACTATGAAATAGAGACACTCTTGCTCTCTAATATAATTGTCATCTTTATTTGCATGGATTAATTGGTCTAAACTAGCTTTTGTTCTTCAAGAAGCTTGCCTATGCCCTGCATTATTCCCCAAGTCCTTGAGTATGGAACTATTTTGTTCCCATTTATAATTGCAGTATAATATTGTCTGTCTCTGAATTCAGGAAAAAGAGGGACTTTCACTGCATATTGAAATCTCATGTATGTTTACAGATCTACTAAACATTTGGGAGGTAATCAGGAAATGTCTACTTTTGTGGGGAAAATGTGCTCCCTGCCCTTCCCATCTCTCTCTTGACATGGGGCCTAACTCAGCCATGGATAAAGTAAGAAGAATTGCTATTGCATATCCTTACTAGAAAGTAAGACTGGAATGTTGGCATTAACCCTCTGCGTATGCATCTTAACACCCAACTGAATAGTATGGGCTTATGAATATGAGGTAACTGCACAACAGCAGCTCCTGAAATTGCATCTCAGCTGTTAATCTGCAGTTTGGTGCTTACTATTACGTTTATGACAACAGGGTGACACTGTAAAATTGCAGGGATTTTCCAATGGAGAAATTGGGGATGAAATAGCATTTATGTAGAAGTTAAACATACTTGATCTACATGCATACAATAATCTTGTATTGTACTAAAATATAACTGAATATGACTTTAATGCCACAGCAAATTCTTACCTTCAGACTAGTTCATTAAACTGTGTCTGGGTTCTACAAAGTATGCTAGACTCATCTCACAGGTCATGAAGTATGTCCTTAGTAAATCCCTTAAGTTTGCAGCTGTAAGCCTCCAAGTAGGCTGTTAAAATAAAGTGGTTTTGAGGAATTTTTTAAGCTCCCATGAATGATTAGTATGCTATGTTATGCTTAGAAGTTGTACTTTGTGAAGAAGATTGAGAAGAACTGTACACTTTGTGGTAACAGATAATGTAATCCTGCATATCTACTTGTAAACAGTCTCAGTGGGCTCAATGAGACTTCTTCGCAGGTAAGTGTGCTTAGAATTGCAGTCTTAGTTCTAGGAGACTGTCTACATTCAGGTTGTTGCCTTCTATACTTTAACACTGCATTTATTTGAAATAAGTGCAATTTACTTGAAATAGGTCTGCAGTAAAATCATGTTACTCCCATTTGAGAAAATGCATTGAATTGGGCTGCAAAATTTGGTTATAAAATAGTATACTTACATTGCATTAATGTAAGTGATTTTACAATATGAAGGATACTGTTGAAACTGGGGCCTTTGATATTTATATGCTCTTAAGTGACACAGGCTAACTCTATTTTAAAGTGATTGTGCTTTGGAATTATAAATTTCTACACTTAAAATAGTGTTAATTTAATGATTTAGGGTATTCCAGTTTGTTTTATAGCTTTGTTTTGAAATGTTCCTCTTTTTCCAAGAATACTTGCATCAGTCAAGAACAATTCTGCCCATCTTCAAGAAAAAAAAATCTGTCTTTTGTACATAGTACAACACAACAGTAGTTGTTATCATTCATTTAGATTACCATAAATCTGTGCTACCCTAGGCCTGGGCTAACAAAATGTTCACTAAAGAAATAATAAGAACAATAAATAAATTATAAAATAAAATAAATAATAAATAAATAGAAATAATATTGAGCTATTTAAGGTAAATTCACATTTTCAAACATTCGGGTATTCTTTGTGATGAAAGCACATAACAAATACTTCAATGAAATTTGGAAAAAAAAGAGATATTGGTAAGTTTAAGGTGCAGGTCCTTATAATGAGTTAGACACTTCAGATGAAGTGGCTTAAGGATCTGAGATAATCTAAATTGGGTGGTTTAAATCAATCACATAAAAGCAGTGTTTTGTAAATTGAATTACCATATTTTTTACACTATAAGACGTACCTGACCATAACACACACCTAGGTTTAGAGGAGGAAAACGAGAGAAAAAAAGGCAGAGCCTGAGAGGATCACAGGTAGGTGTCCTCTCGTGTGCCAGCTCTGCCCATTGACTCCTGCACTGCGGAAAAGAAGAGACAGGCAATGACAAAGACAGAACAGGAGGGGTTCAGCACTGTAAAAGGACCCTGCCATGGCGGCCCAGCTGCTATTCACCAAAGGACCAGCACAGACATTTCTACCCACTTTTGGGGGGGAAAGTGTGTCTTATGGAGCGAAAAATACGGTATACTCAATTATTATGTTAGGGCTATGATGCCTGGTTTGCAAAATCCAGAGTTGATGTTTCTGTTTTTGCTAATATCGAATGGTTATCTAATGGTAGCCCTAGCTAATACTTAGCACCAAGAGAATTCTTTAAACATCAAAGCACTTTACAAATTAAATAATCTTCCCAAGCTAGGTCATGAGAACATCAGATGAGGAAAAGGGTTTAGGTTTGTAATTGAAAGAAGCCTCTCATGTGTTATTTGAGGTAATGTTAAAAAAATACTGATGTTACATCATATAGGCTTTCTTGCTTAAAAGAATTATTTTAGAGTTAGAGAGTACTGAAAACAATCAGGTAGCTGATGCAGCTTTGCGTGAAGAAGAATTTAATTTATTTTCTTGGTGGTAGATCAAACTATTGCACTACAGTGTCACATCTGACCTGAAGGCAATTTTATTGTCATTTCTTAAGAGATTGTTATTTTTATTTTAAAGTTGTTTGATAGTATCCTTAAGATTTTTCTTGCTCATTTTCTTGCCTGGGGCAGGAAGAATTTATCTAACTGAGTCCCAGATTATTTGTATAATTTGGGGATTTTTGTTCAAAAAGAAAAAAAACACATTGTAGTGACTCATATTCTTCAACTAAGCTTGAGTGGCTATAGTAAAATGGGAGTTGACTGGGAACATTTAGTTGTGTCAGTTTACAACATTCCATTTGCTTATTATATTCTTATTTATCATATTCTTTTAGCGCTAGTTGACTATTTTAATATAAATCTAAGTAGTGTATAAACATATCCAGCAATATTAATATTCATTTCAACTGGAAATAATCTACAACTGACATAAATTCAGTGGCCTCTTGAGTTTCATGCCTAAATGTGGTACTACCTCTTTCATTCCTAGAAAATGCTACTGTTCACATGTATGCTCCCTCTACCTTGCTGAATTGGTTTTCATCATTTTTTCCCCTAGATCTGAAAAGTGCCACTCTCTTTAATTATAATCTATTATTGTTCTACATTAATGGTTAATAGATCTTGAATGGAAATTATACCACTCGGATGAATGTTTGAAGCAGAGTTGGCCATCTGATTTACACTAGCAAGTTGGATTTGTGCACTTTAACAAATATTAAATGCAAAAGTTCCTTAAATATGCTGATGCTGCTTTGCCAAAGATGCCCTCAAAATCTTTCAGCTGACATGTTATAAATTAGCACAGCTAGGCAATCTGGATCTTTTGCACAGCAGTGTGGGTTAGGATTATGCCTAATGGACACAGATTCAAAAAAAAACCAAAAACTAAAGTAAGTGTGGGCTCCAAACTGTCAGTCTCTGAATGTGGCTAAAGAATATATGTGACACATTTTATCAATAGGTCCTCTATTGTGCTTAAATATAAGTGTATAACAAAAACATATTTACAATAAAATTTCAATGATTGAGTAGCCATCATCAAATATAATCAGAAATAGGTACATAAACTTGCATTTTGTTTAATTGCACAGCTTAAAATAATTTATTGCTGTTCAGATGAATTAGTGGAAGGTTGTTTCCATTATAGATAACTGAAAGAGGGTGTTCTTAAAATTTACCCAGATCAATACTGTTATTGTTGGTTCTTCTGAACATTTTTTTTCCAGACATAAATCCTATTATTGAAAGATTGGTGCCAAATGTGGAGAATGGAAACTTCATCTTAATTCATGTGGTTTTAAATATACATTGATCTTTCCATAATTTTGTTCCTCTTCAATAATCTGCAGTTTTTATTTCCTGTTCCATAATTTTTCAAACATGTTGATTATAATTATATTTTATCAACTTTCCCTCTGTATGCTTGATGCTAAATACTCATTTTCTTTGCCATCATTTCATCCTAGTTAGCACTGGAGTCATCTTATTGTTTCAAAAAACCTGTTTTCTCAGTTATCAAGCTTTCCCACATTTTAAAATTCAAAACTATCCTTGGGAGTGTTATTGTTCCAAGCCTGTTTTCCAAGTATTCAAATTACCATATTCAAATTACAATTCTTCTTCCAAATAGCACATCCTTTGTTCTTCAGATTGCCATGGGAAATACGATTACACAAGTGTTAGTGAATAATGCCTTTGACGAGCACATAATTTCTCCTTCATGTAGTTTGAAAACCTCTGGGTCTTTTTTTGTGCAATTAATTACCATTTCTCCTACTATGCAATTGCAATTTTGAAGTATCAAAGATCAGCTTTAAAAAACATACATATGAGGAATGGCTACATGCTACAATCTTGCTTTACCCTACAGTATCAAGAAACCTGATGTATTGTCTCTAGTTCAAAGCCAGCATTCAAAAAGACTTCTCACTTCATAGGAAATGTGATGGATGGCAGCTAAAAAGTCCATCCTTAATATTTGGGGGGATGGGGGTTATTACTGTGTAATGTGTACTACTAAAGATAAAATTATACATAATTCTATGAAAAAGTCTTACACTTCCATAGTCCATCTTGCCCAGAATTGGCTGTTCTGGCCATGTTTTTCCAGTGTCTCAGGCAGAGTGTTTTGGATTAGTTAAAGATTGAATTAGGGATTTTATAGAGACAGATTATGTGTTCTACCATTGATTTATGGCTTTAACAATAACAACACTAGCAAAATAGCCCTTAATTAAAGCTTTCTCTAGGAGGTTTTAAATTCAAACTGAAAAAATATCCAAACGATTTCACCAGAAAACATCCAACTAATGTTCCATAAATTTTAATTTATAATATTTAATTAAATCATATTTTATATTCCAGTCTCAAACCTGGGGCCTATTAAAACCTAGAAACATGCATAACAAAAATATGCAAGGTTTTTTTGCACAATCTATCTTGATGTCCTTTGTTTCCAAATTGTAATTATTTTTTTCTTTAGCACCTAGTATTAATGTTTGTATAGAAAGTGACATTGAAGTATTGAATTGAAGTATCTCTGCCATGTGCTTGTTTTCTCAAAATGTACAAATTAAGATATCTTATTGAAGATGGTGTATTCTGTTCTGATAAATATTACCTTTAAACATTATTTGTATAAAATAATTCAGATTACTTGATCCAGAAGGCACATCGTTATGAAACCATCAGTCAATTGGGAAGATTTACACATGTGCAAGTGCATGCACCCCATTAGAGACCTAGCCCGAAATGCTTTCACATCAAAGTGGTTGCCAAACTTTCAGGAATTGGAAGGCAGAGGTGGGAGAAGTTGGGGTAGGATTCGTACATATTTTCAGAGATTAGAAACTTCTAGAGAAATGAAAATAAAACACTTTATTTGATTTCCTCTCTAATGGGGAATAGACAAAAGATCATCAGCTCTGGAATACATTTTCCACCCAAGGCAATAACAACATTGAACCACTGTATCCAAACCTGAACCCTATTATAGAAATGTAGTAGTTAAAAACTGGAGGCTGACCTTGCCCACTGAGACACAACCATACAAGGCACCTCTCTGTGTTAATATCTTTTATCTAGCTTCCTCAATTTAACAATCCTTTTAACCATGGGGTTTAATTCCTGGGTCAGTTAGCACCTTTTAGAACGTATTGCGTAGGACATTCAAGCACATAGTAAGTAATAAGTCCTCAGTTATTATCACAAGATTTTTGAAAACTAATATTGAACAGTGAATTGTAAATAAAACATGCATGCTGCTAATTTTATCCCAGATTATTTCCCTAACTCAGCTAACATTAAAATAATTTTTAGATGTCTCAGTTCAGTTTCTCTAATTTGCTTTGCTTCAGGCCATCCTGGCATCAGTAATTTAATTTTATATTTATAGTACTTTATGGTAATCCAATTTTATATTTAAGACACACTTCCCCTTTTTATTGTGTGTGTGTGTGTATAAATAAAAACTTGTCATCTATTCTGAGTATTACATCAAGGACAACAATTCTATTATTTCTCCTTTTTGAACTTTATTTATATAAAATTTCATCTACTTTCTCTCTTTCAGTTTTTTTGCCAAGTAGAAGTTGAATTACGAGGCCTAGTTTGGTTCTATTTCTCATTGCTTAATTTCTAAGATTGGATTACTTACCTGACACTAAGTTTGCTCAGCTCCAAAATAATAATGATTTTATCAATCCAAGAAACACAAAATTATTTCTCAATAAGTGCTTAGATTTCACTGTTTTTATTTTTCCCATTCATTGGCTATGCAAACTTCTATATATTTATTTTAGAAAGTTGATGTCTTAGTACTTAATACGTACCGTAATTGCTGTTCTGCTCTTTGTCCTTTTACCTCTTTTTAAGGCCACATAAGGATAAGGAACATGTATCTCTTTTATTCAAGAGTGATATAAATCTCTTTTAAGAAAAATAAGGAGAAAAATTATAAGAATGTAATAAGAATGCTAAAGCCTTGCATCTCACATTTTCCTATTTCAAACCACTTATTTCCTCAATTCTAAAAAATGTACAATTATTTGTAGACCTTTACACTGCTTCTGGTTAATCCCTGCAGTTTTATGTTTTATTTATTTATTTAACTACATTTGTATTCTGCTGTGCCCCCCCCCCATTGCTAAATTCAAATGATAAAGCACATATCTGACAAGAATCTGACAAGCATTCAAACCTGTGGTAGCAGCAGCAGTAAAAGTAGTAGTAGTAGTAATAGATACAAAATAATCTTATATAAATAGGTATTAAAAGTCAATCCCATGCAACAGTCTTATTCTAAATTATTTCTGTTATAGAGCCAGATCTTGGCTGCTACTGCATTTATATCCTTTCTATCCCCAATACTTCCATCTTTCTGTTAATGATCCTCCAAAATACATTGCAACCAAAATTATACTGCCTCTATTTGTCAGTATTTATAATTTATTGTTTTCCTCATCTATGAACTTCAGGCAAGTCTCTAAACAAGGCATCCAATAGACCACCACTTCACAGGCACAACACATTATATGTGACAGTAACTGAAAATACAATCACAGTGGCTAGAAATATTGTTTTTTAATAGCATTGGATTTTATGAAATTAATATTGGTTGAATTAGTTAATTACACCTAAATTTGAACTGCTTGAAAACAAGATTATCACTAGATGAGAATAAAGATTTATCTAGTTTGTGTATCTCTTTGCTGCTATCTAATGATCATTCAAAGTTTTGCAGTCCATTCAACCTAACTTGAAGTTTGACTGAAATAAATTTTGTAGAAAAATGAGAGAAGTACTAGTCGTCTTTGTATCTGAGATGGTCTAGTTGTTCAACAGCATTATATACAAATGAAAATGTCCTTATCTTAAAATCACTGTGAAGTAGTCTTTAAATTTGTATATTGTTATGGCCATTGTAAACCTTATCTCTTATTAGTAAGTAATTTAAATTACTCTCCTATTAATTTATTATGGGTTACATATTGCTTTTTCTGTAAAAATACCTTATTTTTGTAAAATAACTTTTGAGGTTCCACAAAGGACATGGATTAATTGGCTGTTTGGTTAAAACAGTTTCACTGTTATCTGAAATTTATTTCATTATGGGTAACCCTAGCTGTTTAAAGAGGCACATTGTAGCAAGAGCAGTGCATGGTAATATCATGCATCATAGAAACCTGGTTATAGAGCTCTTTAACATCAAATATAACATGGAAATCATTAATCTCCATTTGTATGAACATGAGAAGCACTTCTGCTGTGATTTCCCATTGAAGCTTCCATTCACATGGATAAATTTATAAAAACTTACATAGTCTGATGGTACATTATTAGAAAAATATACAGCTGGGTTTTGTATCTAATAAGAGTACAGTTGGAATATTCTCTTTCAAATTCATTGCTGAACTGAATGTATATTTTCTTCATTCTTTGGTAACATCATCTCCATAGAAACAAAATTTCTCCTGTGTATACCTTTCAGGAAGAAAAAAAAAAGCTACCTTTCACTCACCACTTTAAAATTTGGGATACGCCTTTGTCAGTTGAAATCCTTTCCTTGTAATCTTTCCTTGATTTCATATACTGAAGTGCCATAACATGAACATCCAGATATTAAAAGCTTTAGCAACTCTGACAAAATCAGTGATAATTCCCTTCACCATTATATCAAAGCTGTCCATGGAGTAGCAGGGTGGAGATTTAGGTAGGAACAAAAATATAGCCTTCACCTTTTTGTACATCAAGGCCCAGGATGAATTTCTGGCATCACTGGATGAAACCTCAAGGTCAAGAAAGGGCTGTGCTAGAAACATTTGGAGCTGCTCTGAGATTAAGGCACTGACAGTTGGCCTGATTCATTTTTATTATTTGTACGTGTTTGTTTTTTTTATCAAGCATTAAGAAATATTCCTCTGATTTACAAAAAAAATAGGCAGTAATATATAAGGAACCGTAATGTTTTAAAATAAAAATAGCACAAGCAATAGATAAAATATTGGTGGTGAAGATATTTTTTGCTTAATATAAACATTTTGGAAAATGAGGCAGACAGAAATGTAGATAGTGCTGAAAATATGGCAGTACAGGAGCTTAGGGACTATTCCTAGAGCATCACCTGCCTCGCTTTTTTTAGTGGAGCTACTCAGATTTAAGTCTGAGGAGATTTAAACTATTTAGGATTTAAGATTATGAAATGGAGTGGAAGCCAAAGTATTACACAATACAATCATGGCCAATTCACAGGTTAATCTGACACAGGCCTCTTTCTATTTTCTTCAAACATTGCTCAAATATTAATATATCTTAGGAAAGACTTTTATGGCAAGCCTCTGAAGTTGTTCATGAAGGATTATAATAATGGGCAAGGAATAAGTTAGAATATAAAGAATAAGCTAGAATATAAATAGACATAAAATTACCATATTTTCTTGGATCCTAGTGTCCTACTCAACGGTATTTTCTTTTCTAACTCTTGCCAGGTGTCATTTCTGATATATTTTGTTCTTACATGTATTTCTTTGCGCAAGGAAGCAACCCAGGGAGTATGTCACAATAGCTGTGTAATTTCATTGGGGAGGGGGGAGAAGCATCAAGTTTCATAGGTATAAGCACGACAGTCTTAGATAAAATCCAACTATCATTGAAGAAATTGCTACCTTGTTTGTATTCTATTTTCTCTTTATTTCCCCCCCTTGGTTCATACTATTTTTACGTGCCTTGGATTGCTGATTTGAGATACTAGAACATGTCTTAAATAGTTTTGATTAGCTCTATATACTGTCACATTGTTTTTCTTCTAATTTTCAGGAGAGTTGCTTTTGCAGACATCTTCATCCTTCATGCCACTATACTTGGTTAAATACCCAAAGTGTCTTCTCTTTTCTCAGGTTTCCTCATCAGAAGCAGGCTTTTGCCAATACCTAGGATATACAACATAAGGATCAATTTTATGAGGCATACCTGAAAACATGTAGAAATAAATGTGAGCCCACTCAATCACTTCCAAATTCTAATCTTTAACTGATTAAAAGTTTTTATGGAAAGAGTTCATTCATGTAAAACTTCATTTGACTTCATTCATGTAAAAGTAGCATCTGACTTGATATTCCTTTTCAAAATCAACTCTGCATTCTAAATTCTTAAGCTTTTCTTACTTGATGCCTGTGTATTTCAATTATTTATTATGTATAAGAAAGCTCTTAAGGTTTTAAATTTCTTTGCTGCAAAGGACCTTAGTCCATCTTCCATGCCTAAAGAAAATGTTGCCAACTAGATGCTAGCAGAAGTGATTTTGGAAGAAAAGTAACATGCAGACAACAAACTTCCTTATTTATCAGGACTCATTTAATGTGCATGGGAGGTTAAGGGTGGCCCAGATGTTCAGAAACTTGACTTCCTGCTAAGATTTCTGTTGGAGAGACATGTCCCAGTCCCAAGTATCAAACTAGCATTCAGGCTGTCTGATTCATGTACAAACACATTGTCTGTCATATGTTGTCCCACTCCATGCCATTCAAATATACAGTGCTATCATACAAAAGGTGGCATTAATACAATTTTATTATTCATATCAACAGAAATGTTCATTGACAGATATAAGCTTGCCGAGAGATACTTTACTTGAGATCAGTGCAATGATATCCAATACTTAATTTTCAAGCTATTTTAATACTTAATTTTCAACGATCATTTTAAAGTAAGTTGCTGATATCTCAATTCTGTCACCTTCGTAGAACTGTTCACCATTAATCTCATGCTGATGAGTAGATCTTTTCATCTATTTTACCCCCAGTGCTGGGCATGACAGGAGAAAAGGTGCTTTACCATCCTTCCAGTCAATTTAAATTTATGGTGATACATTTGTAATGTTAATTGCCAGACAACCTCCAGAATCTGATACAAGGGACAGAAACCCAGCTAATATTCTCTTTATGACTGAATGTGTTCATTTCCTATTGTGTGGGTGAAAGAAATTCATGTGGAATCAGTGTTGTGGAAGACTGAGTATGGAATTTTAGACTCTTGCTTGTACAAGGGGCATTACCAAATGTCTTGCTATCCTGTAAAATTTCTGTACAAATAATTACTTTTCTTGCCTTTCCTTCAAAAACAATCATACAATTTTCTGTGTATGGCAGTCCTGCTTGTACCCTTCATTCATTGACCTTTCCTTCTGCTGGGGCATGTTGGAGCCAGGCATTTATCAGTGGACTCCTGCTTCTTGAGCATTTAATCAGATTCGTCTTCCTCTAGGGGGAGAAGAATACCAAATCTCATCCATGTCTTTGCTTCCAAGGCCCCCAGACCTCAGTCATAGGTTTTAGTACTTCTTTGTATGTAGTGACTGAAGAGGCAACAAAACATTCATGTATTGTTACCTTTAGAGGTCACTTATTTACCTTTTTTTAGGAATGCTATCTGTTGGATTCCTGTTCTAATTTGTCCCAGCATGAAGGCTGTAGAGAACTCTGAGCACTCTATCTGTGCCATTATGTGACTTTTTTAGCCTATGTATGAAAATATAAACTAACATTGCTGTAAAGAAAGAAATTATTACAACATATTATATAAATATATATGTATATAACAATTCTGTATATTGTATAACTCCATCTATGAAATTGTGGTTGAGGCATGGTTGAGATATACAGTGGTACCTCAGTGCTGATCATTAATTGGTTCCGGGAGGTGCAATGAGTACCAAACATTTTTTTCCACAAGGAATAATATAGTGAGTCATAAGCCATCTGACACTGACAAGTTCTAACTTGTGTGTTGAGTAGCAAACAAACAATGAGTACTGGGACAAAATTTTCACATCAAAATACATTGAGTACCAAATTTGATGAGTTTCAAAGCAGTTGAGTACCAAGGTAGCACTGTATAATTTTATTCTGTTCCTTGTCTAGGATAAAGGGATTGGCCAGCATTATATGCCCCATGGAGTTAAAAAGAAGAACGATTGTGCCTAGGTACTATACTTTTGTAGAATAAGAGGATCTGCCTGTAGCATATGACACCATTAGTTTGCCCATCACTATCTCTAACATTAGCCACCTTGGTACCTCTGCATTAGGAAGATAAGAAGACATCCTATTTCATTATCATAAAGATCCCCAAAACAGAGCAATTATTGGATCTTAAAACAGCAATACAATAATGAATAAAACATAGGCTAATTGTATCAAAAGCTGTTAAGAAAAGCCCTGATACATTAGGGCATGACACAACTGGTCCAGTATTCTAGCTAACAGGACTTCTACTTATGCAATGCAGATACAAACATCTTCCTCATAAAGATCCACATAATCTTTAACATTTTAGATATGTGTAAATCAGTGCTGAAGCAACATTTTAAAAATTTTATTTTGTGGCTTCCACCGGGTATTTTATTCAACCGCTAATGTTCCTATGGAAGCCATGATACAAGCCATTGTTGTTTATTCTACTTCCATCGGGGTGGGGGGAATCTAAATGCAGATGGTTGTGTTTGAGGTTTATTGGAGCTGTTTCAATGAGTGAATAGGAAATTATTATTTTCAAGTGGAGAAACATACAATCATAAAAGCACTATAGAAAAAAAATAAAAAATAATTGAGTGATTAGGTTCTGTTTTACGATTGCTCAAAGCTTTATAGTTTTGCTGCCCTAGTAGACATCTGTGTCCTGATTATCTATCTATCTGTGGTGCCTTAGAGTCATTTTGACTCCTGGCAACTGTCTGGACAAGCCCCTGAAATTCTGTTGGCAAGATATTTTGGAAGCGGTTTGCCTTTGCTTCCTTCCTAAGGCTGAGAGAATGAGTGGCCCAAGTTCTCCAAAGTTAGCTTTCTGCCTAAGACAGGACTAGAATTCACTGCCTCATGGTTACCAAACTGGATCCATGTTCCTGACTAGCTATCTGATACATTGGTTTCAAAGAACATGGGAGCATCTTTATCGATACAAATGAGAAATATGTAAGAATTGGGAGGATTACAATCAGACTAAGCGGTAGATAATAAGACAACAATTAAATCAATGTAACTTTTAGAAGAACAGGGAGGCTGTAAATGAATTTTATTGGCTGAAATCGGCCACACTTTTGCAGTTCTTATTTAAAGAGAAAAATGGTTCATAGGGAGGAAATAAAAAACCAGTGTTTGGTAATACAAGCTCATTTCTTTAGAAATAAAAATAAAAGAGAAAAGATGCATCAGACCTCCTACCAAAAATTTTTCTGTGAATCTAATTGAGAAGCCAGTTATTAGTTCACAAATTTAAATTTCATTTTTTAACTGATTTATCTTACATTATCTATGCCACCACTTTCAATTAATTACCTCATGGCACTTTATAACTCACAATGCTATCAATTGGAACAAAGGAATAACCTTGGAAGAGAGTAATAACTGCCTATTACTGCAGAAACGACATCTTATATGAGCCAGGCAAAACATCTGTCCCATCATCCATACTCTTACTTGGCTGACACCATATAATGTATATTTCATGTCATTTCGCTGGACAGACATGGAAGACAGTCTCACTTCCAAAAGTTAAAGGAAGCTTTCTTGTGAGATTACATGTTCCAGCCAAGTGCCATGAGATTTGACTTTACCACCAAAAATATCTAGCTGGCATCATCACAGGTAAACTGGAGATTATGGGAGTTGTAGTCAAACACATCTTGAAAGCATCAATCTGTGAAGGGCTGACACAAAATTAAGCAATACAGTTACCTAACCTCCCATCTGGTTTGTGTTAAAAGTGACCTATTCACAGTGGAGAGAGAATGTAAAAAATGTGAGGAACAGCAAGTGGAATAAACAAATAGGGATGACAGTGTATCCTGTCTGAGTGATCGTGTTATTTATTCTGGTAAGTATCTTTTGCCACCACAGAAATACCAAGAAGAGACTTGTAATAGTCATCTTGAAAATGTTCCTAACATTTCTAATCTTTGTTCTTTTCCAAATGCATTGAAAGTAGCATACATGATTAAGTAAAAGGAAGTTAAAATTATAAGGTACTAGTTTAATCCAGAACGCATAATAAATAACCAATAACCAAGTCATCAGCAGAGAAAAGAAGTGAATACACTTGAGAAGAAGCCAGTGGTTTTTGCTGCGATTATAGAAATGTTAGGATAAAATGCAGAATATTGACAGTTATTGACCTATTGAACAGGTAATAAGATTACATTTTAATAAAACAACAAATAATGCTACCTGGAAGAATGTCATTCTACTGTTGCACATTAAAATGGAACTTTACAATTATTATTATGAATCCCATTTTACAACTTCACTAAGGAAGAATGGAGACTGGAAAATAGTAAGGATGGATTCAGTGAGTCTGTGACCTGGTAGGAATCTGAGTCGTAATATAATTGTCTGCTTTGTTTTATGAGAAATTGTGCAGAGGATTTCATAAAAGGGAAAGTAATAAACTACATAGTTCCCATATAATTATTTCCCTTTAAATTTATATATTACTATGCCAAGGTATCTTTACACAAACTTGCATGGCTCCAATAATCATATTGTCATTTATTCTGTTTGCACTAAAGCAGATATGCAAGCTAAACAGCATGACTACAGTACTTTTCAACCCATTGTAATGATTGGTGAAGGTGTCCGCAAACATCAATCTTTCAAATTGGAGAAAAAATGAAAGCATTTTCCTGGACTATAAAAATAAGATAGAACAATCACACTCTCTTACAGTGAAAGTAGAAAGAATGTTATATGGGCAGCAATACTGAAAGAGAGAGAGAGAAACACACACACACACAGAGAAAGAGAGAGAGAGAGAGAGAAGAAAAAAGGAAAGAGAAAAAGAGAAAGAAAAAGAAAAAAAGTCATATCTATGGATTTACATCTAGTATAAAGTTTTTGGCGTGGTGCTTTGTAATCCCAGGCAACTGATTTATTCAGCAAGATACTCATTTAGTAGATCCTGACTTCCGATAAAATATTAAGCATGTCTCCAAAATTGTTAGCCACAATTTGAGGTTTGTAGTGTGTATGGGCATACAACTGAAATTCTCTAAATGTATACATCAATCAGTAAAACAGGACAAATGATACTCAAGAAGGTAGCCATGTCTGTAGATTCTTGGTAATGGAAGAAGCAAAATCACTGTATGCAAACTGTAAACTTCTGAGTCTCAGTTGTTAAGCTCCTCTTGTAGTCTGCAATAATAACCACTAACTACTAAAGTTAGTAAACAATTAAAGATGATTCAGACTACTGTTTCAAAGGAACTGGGTATGTCCCTATTGGATTTCCTTAAAAGCAAACTCTTATGCCTATACCCATGTTACAACAGGCTAAGATACTTTCTAATGCACTTTAATAGATGAGTTCACACATGCTATGAAGTACACGTAACCACATACTGGGTTCTCACTATAAACCAAGTCATCATAGAAAAAGAAACAAAAAAACCTAACCTTAAAATTAATCAAACTTAACATGTTACATTTTTATATGATGTGTGATCCCAGTCAAAGGATCAGTTCTCCAGTTTAATAATTGAAGTTAAGAAACTTCAGGGGAGACTGAAGTGTTCTGGCTGATATTCCCATAACATGGAAACATCAGTGAAAATGCAAGATGCATATTTAATAATCATTGTTCTTATTTTAAGTTATTTAAGGGGACTAAATGTGAAAATCAGAAGTTGTGAAATAGATGTTGCATAGAGGTATCATGCCTCATACCACAGAGTGCATTCTTTTGCTTCTACTTATACCTCTCTTCTCCAGTGAATCTTTCTTGTATAAATCTGTACTGATTCTAAGACTGAAATATATACACAAACATCTTTGCCCTTTGATACCAAAATCTAAATACAGCATTTTTAAAAAAAATTTCAGATACTTCCCATTTTCTATTTTCCATTACATTTTCTACCTTCCATGCCACTCAGAAATAGTGCATTTTGTGATAAAATGCATTCTTGGCAACACTACCAAAGATGCATTTTTTCCTTTTCTTTTATTAAACAAAAATCTTATAACAATATACAATGGCGCAAAAAAATCTAGTTTCAAATCCATTTCTCAGAGTTATGCAAACAATAATAAACACACTTCCATGTATGTGTATACACATATACACACACACACAATTATTTTTACAATAATTTTATCTATAACACAAGAAAGCAAAATTGGGGAATGCAAACAAAAAGGAAAAACTATAACAGAAAATAACAATTTTCTTTGGTACAGATGCAAGCATAAAAATACAATTAGAATAAAGTATAACACACAGTACTTCTCTAATAAAATCGAATCATCAAATCCTTATGTTAAAGTTTCTTTTGGATTCAAGCAAAAAATCCAAAAGTCATTTCAAAATAGAAACAAAGGTAGACCAAAAAAAAAATCTCAAAAAATTCATTTTCCTCAACTTAATTTCAGCATCCATTCTTCCATTATAAGTATTTGTGAGTCTTTCTATGTCTGTGCATAAAGAAGCTTCACTGTTGTTGTCATATATAAAGACAAATTCAATGTTTTTTCTCAATTTGTTTGTCCATCAAACCTAGAAGAAAAGCATTTGGCTTCAATTGTACATTCAATTTGAGATTTCTCTGAATTAAAATACATACATGACTCCAATATTTCTTAGCTTTCTTAAACGTCCACCAAAGATGATAAAAAGTACTTTCAGACTGCTTACATTTCTGAAAAGAATTAGACACACACACCCTTATACATTTGACATGCCTGTCTATCTCAAAGGGCTGACAATGTGTTCCTTGTTTTCCCGAAGTTGTAGTTCTCTGGAGTTAGGAACAGACCAGAAGCTGGTTGACTCTTCCAAGCTATGAAACCAAACTCAATGGGGGTTGTCCAAGAGGCCGGGGGAGGCCATGTTACCTGGTCTAAGGAGGAGATAAATTCAGTTCCTGGAAAAGTCTATTTCATAAAATCCAGAGCTGTTATATAAAATCTAATCGTTGTTCGGTTCATGGTTACAGAAAATGTTCAGGTAACATTGATATAAAGGACTATGATTTTCATTGACTTCTGAGTCTAAAGAAATAACAGTTACCAAAGTTTGAAGTTTCTTAACAGAAGAAGTTAATTGGAGATACTGAACTATTTTACCAAATTTCAAATCAACACAGTTTAGAAAGTTATTCTCCACATTTAGATGCCATTTTGGTAACATGTAGATGTTGCAATTCTTCCAAACAGAAAACTAACACAAGGTTATTTTCTTCATATGTTGGCACAAACCCCGAAAATCTTAAGTATTACATTTGGCATCTACAGAATCCTGATGTAGAGGTGATTTTAGGACAGTTTTAGACAGTTTTAGGAAGATACCAGCCTGTCAAAGAATAGACTAAATGTTGCAAATATCTTATTTATTCTTTCCATTCTCAATTTCTGAGGTGATCAAAAAATAATTGATGGTACTGTTAAAAAGGAGGTGATTCTGGTTGCAAATTACATGATTTGTACCATATTCTAGTTACACTAGAATATGTTCTAGTTACACTATAACAGACAATACAGTCAGTGAGCTGGGAGTCAATGAATTAAGTATTAAGCCTATCTACTGTACCAAATGATCCCACATGAATAACTTAGGAAAAGAGATTGTATGAAGAGGTTTATAGGCTACATCAAGGGAACCTTGAGCAACGTATTGTAATAAACATTTCTAATAATTTAAGTCTCTGCCAGTTTCAAACCTTTAGACTTTATGCAATGACGTTGCCATTATACTGTGACATATAGCTTATGAATTTCAACCTCCACCATAATGTATTTAATAGTTCCTATAATACCATCAAATCCATGCTACTGTTCCCCTTTTCCAATCACAGCCGTTCCTGAAATTAGATGAAATTCACACAAATAAAAAAATATCTTATACCTCCATTTGCATGTTTATTGAGCAAACAGACAAAAGCCCAGATCCACAGATTCAACTCTGAGCTTTAAGGCTGAAATAATTTCAGAATTAGGGCTGGCAACGCCTCTGTATTTTATTTACATAGTTTTCTATCATGCTTTTCCTGATTAATGATGCAAAGATCATAGTGTTTTCTCCAATTCACTTTTTTAGGTACAAATTTAGCAAAGATCATTGAATGTTTTTCCCTTATTGGAAATCGGAGGCAAAACTCCACTCAGAGTTATCACAGAGGCAAAAAGTTAAAATAGGGTATATGCTTTATTGCATGTAGATGATGATCTTGAATTGGGGGGAACTATCACCAATCACCACCTGTCATCTTGGAATACCCACACCAATATTTTAGTGGAATACATGGACTACTCATCTGAGTTGAGTTAAACTATATAACCAAGTCCATGATTTTTCTTCTGTACAGTACTTAAGAGATCACTTGTTTTGCTTATCAGCAGAAAATAACACCCAGTATAGTTTATGTCTTTCCCTTCTAACCTGGTAGGGAAAACCAGGACTGGGAGAAAAGAGCCATACAATAAAGGACAGTAACATTCTCTAACTTAGTGAACTTCAGATCTGTTCCTATTGCTACCACTTTAGCTCTTGAGTAAAACACACAAAATTGTTCAATTTAATATGTACTCTCAGAAGCTTTATATGTTGTTTACATATTTTATGTATCAGTGGATGAAATGAAATGATATGAGATATATTGCCAAGAATCTTCATCTTTTATTATTTTTTTAAAGACTAATTGAACCTAACAGTACACTTCTCTGCAAGATTTCCTGGCATTTATTCTTATTTAAGAGAACACGGGAATGCAGCCAACATAGGATGGTACTTTGAAAGAGAGAAAACTAAAGACCACGAAGAAATGATAGTCTTTTTTGACTACCATTAGAAATAATGAAAGCTAAACAAAAAAACACATTTTGAGGAGGAGGAATAAACATGACCTCTACAAAAATAAGTTTTGATTCACCAAATATGAACATCTTTGATAACATCAACAAGCATGTGAATTGACATGATGCAGTAGATAACATGGGCTAAGGCACTGGTTTGACTAAATATCCTAAGAATATTGTATTGAAGGAATAAGATAACAGACCTTATGATATTATAACCTTGAGCTATAAGGTAAGAATCATTGTTATCAGATTCAATGGAATTAAGGATTTGGCTCCATAAAACCACAATTTTACTCCCCATTTCTTTCTATGGGCAAATGCTTGCTTTCATGGCTGAGGCTGACAGAAATGAACAAAAATGTTTTGCTTCCTCCCTGATTGCTTGAAGGGTGTTTCTTTGATAGACAAGGGAGGGAAAGGGTGAAGGAAAACAATTGTCTTAAGAGAAGGAGTTGGGGAGGTGGGGAGTTTGGAAAAGACTGTTGAGCTTTTACTTCCCAGCTCTGAAATAATAGCTCTATTACTCTCAGAAAAAAACACAGGCCCTCATTTTCTTTTGCCACCTCCCTGGAGAAGAATGTCACTGCACAGCTGTGAAAGAGAAAATATAAATATATTTATAAAGATAGATGGATACACACACACACAGAAGAGAATTTGCCCTTCTGAATTGGTTTGCAGAGCTGGACAAAACCTCATTGTGTACTTTATCTGTCCAGAAGAGAATGGGCCCACAGTCTCATTCTGGCAGGGCTTCTGCCTTTGGTTAACTGTGGTTAGACAACTGTAACTTCATTTAGATACGGTGCTCTCTGTATGTGTCTATGTGAATGTGAGTATGGTTTGCGTATTATTATTGTGTGCGCATCTGCAGCAAAACATGAATATAAATCCTCTCCATGTCCTATTCAGAAAAAAAATAAGATAAGGTTGACAAGTTCTAAGAATGGAGATTAAAAACATAAGCCTACACCTATTCATTTTAGTTTTTTCCAAGACCTTATGTATTTGTTTCACTTGCATATGGTGGAAGTCTCTCCCAAAATGAATATTCATAAATGTCATAATATTATTGGATCAATATCTGTTAATTCAGAAATATTCACTAGAATTTATTTCCTAGTTAGGAAATTTCCTGATTGCTCTGTAGGTACCACTTTTGAGATATTTATGCAGGAAATATGAAAGAATTCAGTGAGGTTTTCTGAAACTAAGAGGGGAGAAATTTAGCAATGCATCTCATGTCTGGGTTGGCATATCATGTTATGCACGATTAGTTTAAACTAGACTTTGAAAAGTTTTATGTGATGTACCAACTAAGAATGCATGTCATATTATCTCCTATATCAACCGCATGATAACTTCTATAACTACAATTGGCTACACTGATTCTAATCAATGCAAGTTGTAGTGCAAAAATCAAATTGGGAGCGTCATCCATAGTATGTATTAAAATAAATCTACATGTTTAAATCCCTCCCAAGTCCTCCAGTGCTGCCTTATTCTGCCGTGTGAGTGTTCACAGGAACGGAGAAGAAATGGCAGAACCTAGATGTGAAGTGAAAAGGGGGATCAGGTTATAAACCCTGTATAGCCACAAGTGAACGTCCCTTAAATGCCACTGACGCATATCTAACTCTAACCAGGGTGCTGACCATTAGTTGAGAAGATTCCTGTGCATAGGTTTTTAGCAATGAGGCAGCCTAATTAAACCTTCACATTTAGACCTTGTCTTTCGGTACCCGACATCCTAGGAAGGATGAGTGAAAATGTTGGGAGTATATGCCAAGAGTATGTACTTTTAGCAGAATCATCCAAGGCAGGAAAATCATCCCAACTGCTCAGCTAAAGCAAATAGGCACCCATATAGGGCAGCAATGGTACAGCAGGAGGTCAGAGGTAGATGATCACTTTAGTAACAATGGCAAAGGCATTATTGTGTGGGACAAATAAATGGTAAACTGCTCCTGTTTCTTTTTTTTAACCAAGAAAAGCATATGAATTAAAAGTCACTGTTGGAAGACCTGAAAAGCCAGTTGATCATCTCGTTTTCTTAGAATCTTAGGAGATGTCCTGCTTATTTATATGGAAGTAAATGTATATCAATGTGCTCAACATTACTATATACATTCGTTTTAATTTGCTGCTGCCTTTAATGACCATTTGAAGATACAATGGCACTGAAAAAAGTGACTTGTGAATCCTTTTCACACTCTATGACCATTGCAGCATCTACACAGTCATGTGATCAAAACTGGGGCACTTGGCAACTGGTTTGCATTTATGACGGTTGCAGTTTCAGGGTGATATGATCACCTTTTGCGACCTCCTGACAAGCAAAGTCAATGGGGAAGCCAGATTCACTTAACAACTGGATTACTAATTTAACACCTGCAGTAATATACTTAACAAGTGTGAAAAGAAAAGTCATAAAATGGGGCAAAATTCACTTAACAACAGCAATAGAAATTTTGGGGTCCATTGTGGTTGTAAGTCAAGGACTACTTCTATGAGATTTACTGGAGGGCTCCCTGTAATTCCAAGACAGTCTCAACAAGTGCCAATTCATACAAGCATTAGGCTATTTTTAAAGGGCTGAACCTTGTTAAACAGTCACGACACCGCTCGAATGAATTCACTCAGAAATAGAGGGTTGCAAATATCCAAAGGATTGCTGGTAGGTGGCAAAGAGCTCCTGCTTCCTGGTGGGTAGCCACCCAGATTTTTGCAACCCAGATTTTTGTAAAACTCTCCGCAATCTGTCTTCAGTAATGCTCCTTCAGTTGTGCACCTGCTGAATTTCTGACTGGGTTGGTAGATTGGAGTATAGCTGGAAAAGAGAAAAGAGCAACAAAGATTATTTAGAGGGCTGGAGGTTACAGGATGGTTACAGGAACTGGGTATTTCTAGTCTACTGAAAAGAAGGACCGGGGTGACATGATAGCGGTGTTCCAATATTTGAGGGGGTCAACCTATTTTCCAAAGCACCAGAAGGCAAGAGGAGAAAGAATGGATTGAAACTAATTAGAGAGATAAACAACCAAGAACTAAGGAGAAATTTCCTTAGGGTGAGAGCAATCAACCAGTGGAACAGCTTGCCTTCGGAAGTTGTGGCTGCTCCATCACTGGAGGCTTTGAAGAAGAGACTGGACAGCCACTTGTCTGGAATGGTACAGGGTCTCCTGGTGTTGGACTAGAATCCCTCCAAGGTCCCTTCCAACGCTTGTTATTCTTTTCACCATTACACTGAAGGAATGGCAGGGCAAGGCAGGAACGGCTGCGACTCCCAGGCAGCCGTTCGCGTCGTGCCCGCTCTGGCCGGCAGAGAGCAGGAGCAGTGGAGGCTGGAGGAGGAGGAGGCGGAGAAAGATAGGCGGGGAGGGCGTGAGGGGAGAGGCTGGGGTGTCCGCAAAGCCGAAGTTGAGTGCCAAGCGGCGGTGC
>JANHFL010003568.1:5488-23654 GCA_032468155.1 Oxyrhabdium leporinum | reverse complement strand
TATTATTATTATTATTATTATTATTATTATTATTATTATTATTATTATTATTATTATTATTATTATTATTATTATACGTAGCTGATTTCTGCTCAATGGATACAGCTAGAATCTGTTGTGCAAATAAGCTGAGAAAACAATTCCCTTCCCTTTTACTATTTCAGAAAGAGTAGATTCAAATTCTAGCATAAACAGATGCAAATAATTGTTGAAGAACTGTGTGTTTCAGTTACATGATAAATGCTCATTCTTTTGAGGAGCAACAGTGAAATAATTGACTTACAATTGGTGCATGTTTTGGTGTAAGTGTTCTGTGACCATAAGCACTTGGTTTATCAATAACTGATGTCAAGTATACTTGAGCATCTATCTTTTGCATGTCTCCATCATATTCTGGGTACTGTACAGTACCAACAACTCATGCCAAGATAGATTATGGGAGACCAAATAAGGTGAAAAGCCTCTCTGGAATGTCCTCCTAAGATTTGGATTTTTTTAAAAAAAGGCCAACACAGTTTTTATTTGCTCCAACGTAGAAACAATACAGCAAAACACCAATGATTCTTAAGCTGCATTACACACTATGTAGAGACTATCTTTTACTATTAAACTTCTTTATACCTTCCTGTAGCCTTCTTCGTGTGTTTGTGGGAACCTGCGAGTACGTTTCAGGGATCCCTGCTTCAATTCGTTGTAGAATTAATAGAAATTAAAGCTTAACATGTCTGGAGACACCCAGGTTGAGGACGGGAATCTGAGCTAGCACAATCACAGTAACTGCAGAAAATTGAAACATGCATGGCCATATTTGCTCTGGTAGTGTTACCATCGTCAACCAATTCATAAGTCAGAGTTATTAAATAGAGTTTATCATAAAAAGCAAAGTAACAACCAAAACCCAAAACTGCTACTCTGTAGATAGGATAGTTGCCAGCATGGACACATACAGTACTGGTCATTTTTGATTAGTAGTGATTTAGAGCATCGTGACCTTGGATGCGAAACATCCTTAGTCCTTTCTGAAATTAAATTAAATTTATTAGATTTGTTGTGGATGCCCACTCAGAACCTTTGATGTGTAGAGCAACTGCGTTGAGATGTACACCTGTGACTCCTCCCTTAGCAATCCAGATTAATTAGCACCAAAAGCTAAATTTCTGCAATTTATTTTAATAGTGTGATTTAAATATATCCACATATATGGTTATTTTGCACACAAAAGCTTTTAATAATTATGCAGTGATTCTGGCTCCTTTCCCCGTTAAAGAAGGCGGCATCCTTTTTCTTTAGTCCTCCCTTATTTTTCCTGACTTAATCATATTTAATAAGAACAGAAATGAAAAGCTGCTCCCAGGAACTGTTAAAACAAACACATGCAGCCATAACATTTTATTTATGTTATTAGATTGCATAGAAGTGGTTGAACCCTGCACAATGGGCATTCTTGTATACCTTCATTGTATTTCAAATTTATCTGAATGCGCATTCCTTAGGAAGCTGTGAGTGCAACACTCCTTTGCAGTTGCACTTTGAACAATGAGATTGATAATAATAGAAAGACTATATTTGAGGCTGCTTGTAGATCATCCTGATAAGGTTTAGTAAGGTATGATAACTCTGGATAGGGATGAAAAATTACACCTGTAAGATTCTTCTTCGTAAACAGAAATTCCACAGTCACATTAAAAGCAGTCATTGTTTTTCTTCCCTTTTGAACAGGATCAATACTATGAGCATTTACTGATCAGTGTATCTGAACGCCCGAAGCATCACACTCTTAGAACTGCCTTTGCTTTTTAATAAATGTCAGCTTTATTGGAGTTTCACTGCTTTTTTTTTCTTGGTAGTTGAAAGGATTCTTGTGAGCTTCTGCGGTTAAAAGGATTCTGGGTAAATTATTGCTTCCCTACAAAGATGATGTTGATTGGCTGACTCCTTGCCCTTGGACTTTGTGCTCTCTTTGATAAGAACCCCAATGAGTTATATGAAGCTGAGAAATTATTAACTTGTGTATGTGCCAGAGAACAGGGGGAGAAAGGAGTGGCTCTCCTGAGACAAAAATTGTATCCTAATGTCACACTAATATGCTGTTACTTATAACTGAATGTAGTGCCATCAACCCTCCCTCTTCTGGTGGAATTTCCCATCTTGTTCTTTAATACTTTGCCTCCTTTTGCTTAGTTTCTGGAGAATATTGTGCAGATCCCACAACAAGATGGCTGCACTAGATAAGGTGTGAAAGCGACAGGAGAACAGCAAGTGCCTGGAAAAAATATGTTTTTCACACCTACATGTCTTAGGTAGAGCTATGCCTGTGACTGCTTATCATTCATTTGCTGAATTTTTTTAGTTCCTTCGGCCAGTTGCTTGGGTTATCGTAATGTATGAACATGTTTCTATGACTGGTTACCATAACGTATCACGGGGAAGGGGGTGTTACATGCCATACTAAGCAAAACATATAACCCAGTTACAAGTTAGCTTTATATATAAGAAAGCAGTCTTAATCAGCTTTCTGCAATTTTCTTACTGCTCTGCCATCTACTTAATGTCAGCTGCCATTGTGTCCCATCACCAAAACTCAAAAGAACCACACTTAGATCAAGAACATCGTTGTTCTTTCCTGAAGTATTTTCCTGGTCCTGCTGGCACCTTCTTTTTTTGGATGGGGTCAAGCCTGTCTAATATTTTAAACCCACTTTACACAGCAATTTACTGCAGCATAATAAGGCACAGCTTTAAAGCTATTCAACTTTCCCTGGATTTTTGCCAAATTTGAAGGGAATCCATTCAAATCGGTCTCCAGAGATTTTGTTGTTGTTGTTGTTTTAAGTGTCCATTATACTTAACTGGAGAACATTCTCCATGTTTGCAGCTACCGCAAGTGGAGAGAGGCAGCTGAGGAAAGATAAGCAAAGACAGTGACTTATATTGCTAGACTAGCTTGGCCCACACATCATACATACATAGCTGAATACAAAATTGTTGTGTTGGAATGTCTTTGTGCTCCCCTTCTTTTGTCCTGTGTGTCAACTATGTTAACTTTGTCTTGTCTTTAAAGCAATGAATCCAGGTTTATACAAATGTACCTTTCATGGCATCTATACTAATTCCGTGTTTATATTAGTATTAGTATATACAGTATTTCTAAATACACACATATATAAACATGTAGTATAAATGCTTGTAAGTAAGCTACCGGCTTAGTCAGTTTCAGGCAGCAGTGATCTGCAGTGAAATCCTAGTTATAAACAAGATTGTGAATCATTCATTTCTTTTACTAAATCTCCTGAATTACAAATGATGGGGAGCCTTTTATATCAAACACCATTTGGTGCATTTTCAGAAGAACAAGGAAATGTGTTTTCATCAAGAAGTGATACCCTCTCTCCTAGAATTGTAACATGAATCCTCCTCATATTGGCTGCTTATCTCACTGAACTTTGCCTGATACACAGTCAGTGTCACGGCTTAAAATGGCAGGAGAAAATTCTTCCGTGAAGAACATGGAGCCTTTGTGTCAGTAGCTCTAAAACACCAGCTCTAAATGAATTGATATATTTAGTTTGCTACCTTTGTTATGTATGGTATGTGTTAAAAAAGACACTTGTTGCTGTATAATTTAAAACTCCACTACCTCAGAGTTTTAAAAGTCCTAATTCCTACAAATCTAGTGAGCACATTGTCATATTTTTCTTTTCTTTTGTAAAGGTATTGACTGTCAGGGCTTATGGAGGTAAATGGATGGATGAGTCATAAGGGAGAAGAAAGAGACTTGCTCTTTATCCTGCTTTCATGGGATCCAGGCACATCTGAGTTCATTGAACTGCCCAATTCAGATCCAGTCTAAGGGTGGAGAATATATAGCTCACAGCAACATCAATGAGCAAATACAGTACAGCTAATAGGGTTTACACGTTAAAGCGAATTCAAATTACACTTTTTTCCATTGGAAAATGAGTAAATATTCCAAGGCTATGATTTATGCTTTTCTTACACATGGTTTAAAAAGGCATTGAATACTGTTGGTGTGTCTTGAGGGCTGTATATGCTTAGTGGAAAAAATATCTGGGAAAAGGACTCTTTAATTTTGTATCAGAATTGCACATTTCCCATTTTTTGCAGCCTGACTTGCTAGTAAGGGGGGATTTTTTCTGGGATAATGTCCCAATAGCCATAGGGAGAGATTTTTCTCCTAATGTGAAAGGAACAACTCCAAAATCAGAGGGAAAATTCAAAATTGGTGTCTGCCTTATCTCCTTATAGACCACTGCTCATTCCAGAGATGATAATTTTTAACTTGAGAAAGCTCGCAAATGGGCTCTAGCAAGAGAGGCCTGAGTGCTGCTTCTCTGGCTCTGTTTCTTTTTAATGCTCATTCATGGAGTCTTTGGTGCTCTCTCAGCTTAGTTATTTGCTTGCAGATGTTTTATAACCCAACTAGGTAACATCTTCCATGCTAGTGAATGTGGGGTTTGCTCCCGGTTTATGTACTGTGGTTATTTAATGCTGGTTTAATATTTAAAGCAGCTCCAGAGTTCGTCTAAATCTAAAGTGTTTTTCAAAGCTGGTAACGTTTTTGTGGATTTCAGTTCCCAGAATTCCCCAGCCAGCATTCTCCCATAATTCTGGAAATTGAAGCCCACAAATCTTAAAATTGCCAACTTTGAAAAACACTAGTATAAATTCAGTTGTTTCCAGTGCGTACAATTTGAGTTATTCCTTCACAAAAAGGGCAAAGATTGAGAATACAGGTGGTCCTCGACTTATGACCACAATTAAGCCCAAAACTTCTGTTGTTAAGTGAGACATTTGTTGAGTTTTGCCCCACTTTATGACCTTTGTTGCCACGGTTGTTAAGTGAATCACTGCAGTTGGTAAGTTAGTAACCCGGTTGTTAAGTGAATCTGGCTTCCCCCATTGACTTTGCTTGTCAGAAGGTTGCAAAAGTTGATCACATGATCTTGGGACACAGCAACGGTCATAAGTATGAACCAGTTGCCAAGCATCTGAATTTTGATCACGTGACCATGGGGATTCTGCAAAGGTCGTAACTGTGAAAAACAGTCATAAGTCACATTTTTCAATGCCGTTGTAACTTTGAATGGTCAGTAAATGAACTGTTATAAGTTGAGGAATACCTGTACAGCTGCTTCCTGATTTCTAGCAGCAAGTCTCTTACTGACAGCCTGTTTGAAAATACTAGAAGACTTCTCACAGATTTTCTCTACTAATCAATTTCTTAAAGAAGGCATAATGGAGTGAGAAGAAAAAAACTGGATAATACTGAATACTTCCAATTCTGTAACTTCCATTTCACACTAAAACTTCCTTCAAACTTTAAATATATGCCTTATATCAAGTAAGACTGACAAGAGTATCTGAAATTGATATGAAAGCTGTATCCTTATTTTGTTTTAGTCTAATGAAGTTATAAAAATAGATGGAAGACAATTTTAAATAATGAAAGCAATTTCAATTATCAGTTTAAATTACATTTCTTTTACGTAATTTATGCAGTTTCTTCACTGACCTAATTATAACTTATTCTTTGCATGGTTGCTCTATTTAAATGTGTTCATATACTGTCTTATTGTACAAAATTACAGTAGGATTAGGAATTAACAGGATATGATTGCAAGATATCATACATAATATTTTTTTTTAAAGTTTTTTATTTTTAATATGATCATTTCATCTTCAATTGAACAGTGTGTTGCCTGAGTATAAGTATTTTTGTATAACAGTAATCAAAATTACAGTATCCTTTGTTATACTGATATTAATTCTGCCATATTTAACATAATAATATTCCACATATTATTCTACAATGTTAATATACTAGTCATAATATTTCCTCATACTAATCATAATATTTACTTATCTCTTTTAACATATCTTCTTATTTTATTTCCCTATTTCTAACTTCCAATTTAATTATTTAACCATTAATAAAATAGATCCATACCATATAGTATTTAGTTTGCTCTTTCTCCTTAATTGCCAACGTCAATCTATTCATTTCTGCACATTCTAATATTTTCCTAATCACATTCTCACCTATACAGTAATGTCTTGTATTGTTCATATTTTATATATGTATTCATTGATAAACTAGTGACTATTGAAAAGTATAAAATATAAGTTAGATTCTTTTCTTTTTCTTAGTTTGTATTTTTAATTTGTATTATTTAAAAAAAACATTTTTAAATTAAATATTGTTTTGCAACAAAAATTAAAGATATTAAATAATTTGAAAAAGAAAAAAATAAATTAACAAACCTTTGCCTTAAGCATTCTGTTCTCCATGTAAACAAGATTACTGATTTCAAAATGAACTGTCTAGAATATTTCTGGCAGCAAGGGCTGGTAAAGTTGGTGAGTCAAATGTTCCCTCAGGAGGTGGAAAACAAATGTAATGTATGTCCTAACAAAGTCTTGTGTATTCAGTACCTCTCAGACTGATATGTAGTATTTAAGAAATTATAGTAACTTTGAAAATTTTATTTTAAAACAATTTCCTATAACTGTCTATGTGTATGTATTATTTATTTACTGTATTTCTATTTTGAGGCTTACTATTAGCTTTTCTAATGATTTGTTGTAAACTTGCTATAGAAATGAAAGCTGAAATCCTTTGCAATGCTTCTGTTCCTTTAAACTTAAAAGTGGTTTATCTGATTGTTTTATTTCTGTCATTGGGGTGGTGTAGGGTTTTTAAACGGTTTTATTGTATGATGGATTTTTTTTAAAAAATGTTGTAAGCTCACTTATGTATGAGCTGGACAGCTATATAAATTTGTTTAGTAAATAAACTAAATAACACTCACTGCAATCAATTTCTTAGTAAACACAGACATGCATAATTATGATATAAGTAATTCGTACATGGGATTGAGATACGAACTTTTATAATTTGTGGCAAAGCCTGCACAGCTTGTTAAAATGTATTTTACACTTGTAATTCAATATGTTTCAAAGTGTACAAAGAAATGTAATAATGTAGAGGAGCATGCGGTAATAATAAAATAATAGCAGGGAAGTGCCTGAAGGTCATGTATGGGAGGATGGATTCCAAGCTTGCAAAATCATCCTTGCTTTTTCCTCTTAAGATCCATCAGTTGGAGCCAGGTACAAATGACTATAAAGAATGATGTGTACACAGATTTGATCTGGATGCTGAACTGGAGCTGAGCTCGCAGCCCTTTGATGCATTTGTTATGGAGAAACGTTTTGATCGATGATTAAAACTACTGAAAATCAAAAATCCTTGCTGGTCTACTTCAAATCTTTGGCTTGTCTCCCAGTGATGTATTCCAGCCCAGTTGCTGCTCAGTAGCAATCTGAAATGTGGCATCTCTGAATATGACTTCTAAGATTTCTTGTAAGCCCCTCATGTCAAAGAGAGCCTGTCCAAATTGGTGTGTTCTTCTGTCAAACTGCTGTTATCCTGAACATGTTTCTCTTAATAGTCAATTAAAGTTGGATTCCACATTTCCAATCTTTAGCATATAGCCCTTGAGATATTTGAAGCACACTATCTTATTTTTCCTAAGCAGCAACTCTTTAGGCATGTTCCCAGATATCCTGATTTAACTAGAAAAAGCAAACCATGTAGATTTTATACTAAACAGATTTAGAATGTAATCTGCTATGCAGAAATGGTTGTCTGACATTTTCTCTAGTAAGTATGGCATTAGAAATCATGCTTATAGTCTCAAACACTTTTTAGAAATCGGGAAATTAATAATACCTGTTAACTTTATAATAGGGATTAGTCTATTTGAAAAAATGTTTTACATAAACTAAGAATACAACATTTTATAAATCAAGTTTAATTGGTATGAATAAATTATGAAGGACAATCAGTCGCATAATCATTAAGTAATTTTTAATTACTTAAAATATTAAGCAATACATTTACGAGATGTTCTCTTATAATGAAAACTATAATAATTTTTTTAATAAATAGATTTGAAGATCATTTGTTTTCCTCATAAGAAATATAGTGTACACAAAAATGGTCACATAAAATACATTCACAAATGGACGTATACTATGCAATATTTATATATACATGGATAAATATAAATTGGTTTATAAATACATAAAAATTTAAACACTGCATGATATTCAATGTTCATAGTCCCACTTAAATATTTAACAGAAGACTTACAATATTGAGGAATATTGTAATTATTTGAATAGTTTTAATATATTGCATATGAGCAAGCAACAGATGCTTTGGGTAGAAAATAGACTTTTTCAAGTAGCTTTAAAGATAACATTTTAAAAAAGTCTTATCCTATACTGTACTAGGATATTGAAAAACATTATGAAGTGTTATTATTTAAATAGGAAATCATTGATGAAAGTAATAAACTTACAAAGTTGATTCCTGTAAACAACTTTTTTTTTCAGTTACACATGTCTTTATACAAAATTGGTCCATTGATTCATATAATAAACTATTGTCTGCATCAGTGGCAGTGTTTCTTCAGACTTCAGGTAGCTCCCTATCTAAAGATGCTGGAAATTAAACTTGGGACCATTTTAAAAATATGAGAAACAAAAGATGGGAAAATTGATTATTTCATGCTTCTAAATTTATTAATTAGAGCATTAAATCAAAGGTAACATGGATGAAACTACATTTAAAGGCAAAATTAAAGGCAGCATATTTAAAGATGGAAGGTCAATTATGTATCTAACTAAAAGTGTAACTAAAAGTGCAGCAAAATTATTAAATAACATGGAGACATATTTAACTGATCAGGTAAGATTTATAAAAAGAACCAAGCATCTATATAAACATTTTAGAAAGCATGATGGCAAGTAACTATTATAGGAAGACAAATTATTTAAACTTGATTATCCGTTAAAAAAAGCATTTCCATATGAGAAATAACTTGGTTTTCCATTTAAGCTTGAAAAAATAGAGTTCTTTTTTCCCTCTGTAAAAATGGTATTGCACTCACATTCAACAAACCAATACAGTCTGTGGTAAAAGAAAAATAATACAATGAAGCTTGCTAGATGGTTGTATGACAGCTAATGAAATATACTGTTCTATGTTGCGCTCCAATTCTGATTTTTTACTTGTTTTTATCTTGCATTTTAGAGGAATTGTATTGAAGCACATACTCTTCTCCTTTTGATAAAGAAGACGTATGTTTATCACAAGGTGGCTAATCCCCCATTTCCTCATGAATTGACATGATTAAATGTCTCCCAATTTAGACGCTCCTGCCTGTGGTCTGTGTCCTTAGAAGATGAATGACAATTCCAGAACCATGGACAGCATTCTGTCCTTCAAAGAGCTTTCCAAATATAACTTTTACTATGGAATATAGAAAATGACACTTCATGTCTCAATCTGAATGTTTTCTACGTAAATACTAACAGTTTAACTCTAATTGGTTAAATAGTCTATCTAGTTTCTATTGAAATTATTATTTTTACTGTTCTTCACACATGACGGGTTACAAATTAATCTCAGCCAGCATACATGAACTGTAACAGTCAATTTGTTTTTTAGTGTTAAAATATTCGTCTAATCATAATTTCCGCACTATTGGAAAAAATGAATGTGAGATGTATCATTTGATTGTTACTATAGTATATGATCTAAAGAACATGCCTACTTCCAAAATAGGGAATAGCAGAAGGACCTTTCCTTTAGCTAGAAATGCATATAGGCAATAATTTTGTTTAAGATATATTCTGGATTGAGAACAGGAAGAGGGGCATATATATTCCTAAAAATCATATTCCTATAATTAACATATGAACACTTAGGAAATATTCCTCTCCCTGCTATCCTGAAGAATTATCTGGATAGATTAAACATGCCAACACTTCACAATTCATCTTCATGGAATGGGTCTTGATTTCCTCAGGACTTCTTTTTGCATTCATCTTCCAAATTGACATGTAGACCATTAGGAGGAATAAATCTTTCTGCATTTTTCCTATATGTCTGTCTGTCTATCCTCCATCTCTCTGTCTCTCCGTTTATCTATGGCCATGTATAGACCTCCTCTCAGTTAAAAAAATATCAAAGCTATTTTCAGTAAGCAAAACAAATTAATAAGCAAAATAATAAATTTACTATATATTAAAATATAAAGCATTGTTTTTTTCCCATGGAAACTTTAAGATGGGTGGATTTCAAGTCCCAGAATTGCACAGCCAGCATGGTGAGAAATACTGGTATAAAATATAATAAAACACCAAGCACACCGTGTTGGACAGGATATTCCAAAGTTGGGTAACTATCATTAGAAAAGACTGCTTCTGCCTCCTATCCATAAGACTGATTCAGTAATTCCATTCCTCAGTTAGATCTGATGAAAAGGAGAAAGAGCTGGGTGTCATCAATATACTGATGAAATTTAACTAGAATGCTTCCACTCAAGTGATTTTAATGTGGGGGATAAAATTGACTTTTGTAGAACCACAATATAAATGCCATTGAAGTGATCAAAAACCCTTCCATCTCTTCTAGTAAGAGTAGAAAGAAAAGAACTACTCAAGTGGAATGGTATTAAAAGCCACCAAAAGGTCCAGGTGAATCAACCAAACTGCAGTCCCCTATCTCTCACCTCATAAAAATAATCTAGCAGGATGACCAAGGCAGTTTCAGTGCCTGAGTCTAAATCCCAATATTGAGGAAGCAATACGGTACTAATTTTGTATTAAGAGGAAGGGGGTGGCTGAAGAATATGGAAGATATTCTATAAACCTGTTTCACCACTGAACAGATTGAATTATGTGATGGTGAGAAGACACTATGGATTATGTCTTCCATGAATAAGTGACATGCTGTTCTTGCTTTAAGCCACCTAGAGTCGCTTGATGGTGAGATGGCTGGCATACAAATTTAATAAGTAAATAAAAATGCTATTCTGTCCTCAGTAGAATTAAACTGGTTTGGTTTGCTTGCATGAAGCTTAGCATCATATCAAGAGCTACTGTAAGTCTTTCTTCAGGATTGTCCCTGATAGTTTTGACAAGCAACCTGGCATGTTCTTTTGTTAATAAATTACTGTTTCATTCACATTGGTGAAACCATGATTAACTAGTTTGTGACTTAGTATGTTGTATGAACCCACTCAGTTGTATAAATTGTAATCGCTCATATTTGGTCTAACACCAGGTTCTTGAAAATCAGGAGGCATCCTTCAGTTGGGAATTTGCTGGTTAAAATGGATAAGGTTAGTGTCAGTGTAGATATAGTGCTAAAATCACTCAAAGAGCAAGCAAAAGGGGGGTGGAAAATTACACCAGGGAGAAATTGTGAATATTCCTGAATCTAGCTCCTCATTTTGCAAATAGTACTTTTTAGAGAGATACTATATCTGCAGAAGTCTTCTAAGATTATTCCATTGGAAAATAATTACTGTAGTGGAAAATAAAATAAACTATAAGAAGATGTATGTTACTGATCAGCTTTAGGGATGATTCTGTTGCTATTGATTAATGCTCCCAAGTGAGTCTGAAAAACAAGGTTATTAGTTTTGCATGTGGGAATAGTAATAAAAAACAGAGGATAACCCTGGGTTTTAGATTTATTTGTTTTTAATGAGATTCTGAGTGAGCTGGGATGCTCATGTGGTCTTGACTGCTGCTACTATCTCTGTCAAAAGCTGTAATTGTTGACAATAGAACATAATTTCAGCACTAAGGTTCAAGGAAAGACCTCTTGGAACTTATATCAGATAAGAATTAAAAGTTGGTATAAGTTAATATGGGATTTATCATATCTGTCAGTAAACAGGCCAATAAAATTGTTAGTTCCTCAATGGACATATCATTTATCCTTATGTTTCATATCACACAATAGTTGGGATCCTCTAATCTTATGTGATGATAGAAGCAATCTGTGTCATAAGAAGAACATATAAGAGCACTGAGTAAGGAGGAGTAGACTTTTGGGAAAATTCATATAACAGAAGCTGACAATATCATGTTGTGAAACAGAGACTGATTATGCTGCACCTAGCTCTACAAATAAATCAGAAGAACCATACCTTCGAAGATCTTGTGGACTTATGGGAAATCTCCTTGATTATTTTTGACTTTGGGATAATTGTGTTAGAGTATGTGATGGTGTTTGATGGCTGAAAAGGTTCCTCGAGATATAGCAAGTTGTACTGACTGCCAGTCTATTTACAAATTTTTTTAGTTGTTTTGGCAACCTATTTACTGTTGAAATTTTTTATCACAAATTGATGATTTAATCATTGGAACAGAAACTGATACAGAAACTCCAACATATACAGAGAAAAAATAATTGAATAAAATCTTGATGTCTATTTTACTGAAGCATATTTGAGAGAATTTACAATCAGAGCAGGCAGACTGGATTTTATAGATATCTTCTCAATCCTAGCAAGATTGAACAGGGAAAAAGAATTATAGAAGCTACAATCCAACATGAGGGAGGCCACCAGATCCCCCCTCTGATATAGATAATACTGAAATCTGCACTTCTTGATATTTCATTTCACCATTTTAGTTAGCAGCAGAAGAGGTTGAAAAAAGACTAAATGATGTTCTAGATAGGATTGGACTACAGTTCTCAGCAGTAGTTTAATACTGTAACTTTGATTTCTTTCTTACATTTCTTCTTAATGCTCATTTCCCTTATCTAACAAAGAGATGTGTTTGGGTTTGTTCGTTTGGGTTTCCCAAGTGAAAGTTTGGGGATCATCTATTTCAGTAAAGTAGAAATGTAAAATTGTGCATTTTTACAAGTTACATACAATTGAAGAATGATAGAATAAACAAATTTTAATCAATTGTCCATGTTGTGTTTGAAATGAGGGACTCTTGCCTGTGATAAATCTTGTCTGAGGAAGTGATGGGACTGTGACGACTGGAATCAATTTGGGATTTTTATACTCAGGGTCAAATGAAGGAATAATATTAGGGATTTCTTGGCAGTGATCTCTGATGCATGATAGAAATTGACTGTCAAATGGGAGAGCAAGGGTCATAGGCAGGCATGAGAAGAGCTTCATTTCAGTGCAGTCTTTCTTGTCTCTTGTCCTGAGATGGAATACAGGGTTTTGTGATGTTAACAGTGAAGACTGAAAATAAAATTGATTTATCAATGGGCCAATGTGTGTCTCTAGGCAGGCACCTTCACAATCATCAAATGCTGATGTTTGTATGTGCTATGATTTCCTCCATCTTAGTGCATGAATTGACAAGTAGGCCATTGACGGTTGTGGCAGAGCCCTGGGGAGTGTACAAATGCTCTACTGTGTTGCTGCTCACACCTTCCCCTCCTCCTCTGTCCCAATGTCCACAAGACAATGGCCCCATCCAAGCCAGTGTTCACAGCTGGCATGGGCAGGGGAGAGGCCAGGGAAGGGTGGAGGATGGAAAAAAGGCTGGGAAGTAAGGAAAAGCCAGGAGGATGGTGCTGATGTGAGAATTACCAAGAGAAGATGCTCAGACCTGGACAGAAAGCTGATCTGATGGTGGGGCATTAGGAACAAGATTGTAAGGACTAATTTAAATAGTGTACTTATTTGACATTCAAGGCGGAACTGCAACCAATTGCTATTTGATGATTGTACCAGTCTCCCCTTGATGATTAGGGATATGTGAAAATTAATTTTTGACATATTATCAAGTACATACAGTACGGTACCCTACTTGAAACTGCATGCCTTTAACTTAAGAATCTAGTTCTGAAAGTTGTTCTAAAGGTGGCCTTAACTTGCCAATGGTAAAAGTAGAGATGTATCTTATATTTTTTTTATATATATTTGTTTGTTTGTTTTACTTGGCTTATATATGCTCCAATCACCCAATTCACTCCAAATTCCAAGTGACTTACAAATCTCCCAAGATAATAACATTAAAATTAAATTATAATAGTTTAAATATAACATGACATACTGTTGTAACCCAATAACCTTCCCATGCATCTGGGTACATAATCCTATCCACATCAGGAGAGATTAGTCAAAGGATTAAATAAATAACCTGAATTGAATATCTAGGTCTTTGTTTTCTTTGGCTGCTACAGATATATGAAATATCATTATAAATAATTTCACTAATGGATAATTTCTAGAATGATGACTTTGGAAGCTTCTCTTGTTTTAAAAATGATAAATAATGGAAAGTTGTCTTTGAGAAATAATCATGATTTACTGACTGTCTCAGTGAATTGGTCTAAATGAGTTTGTAATGAACCAGCAGACTTTTCTTGTCCCTGCCTGAACCATTAGTTTGGGGCATTATTGGATCTCACCTATGGGTTTTCCACTCTACTGCTCTCTAGATGTTTCTAACTTTACATGCTTCACATGCTGGCTGGAGCTGGTGGGTGTTGTAATCCAGTACCTCTATCAGAGTGGGAAAGATCATTGTGTTTTCTGATGTATGTCCCCTGATATCAGATCAAAATGATTCTGACAGAAGGCAATATTTGTAGCTCAGTGTTAAACTGGGGTATTTGGTGCTCTCTGAGCTTGGTGGTTTTCTTGCAGATGTTTCATTACCAAACTAGGTAGTATCAGTTGGGAATGAGATTTGCTCTCAATTTAAATTTCCTAGGGCAAGCCGTTAGAATATAAATTGAGAGCAAATATTAATCCCTGCTAAAACTGATGATGGTCTTACCTAGTCTTGGTAATGAAATGTCTGCAAGAAAACCGCCAAACTCAAATAGCACTAAGGACCCCACATTAAAACAATTATTTTCAAAATTCAGAGTTTAAATTTTTGGGTGTCTGTGCCGCTATTTTAAAACCAACACAAAAATACATCTTAAGGAATAGTTGGGAGTTTGAAAATAATTACTCTGGGCTTCTGAACCTGCACTCTAAAGAGTTTCTACCTGAGTATGGTCTAAGATCCTTGGCAGTGGCAGAAGAAACACAGTGAAGCACTTCTGCAAAAATGCTGACATTCTCAAAGATAGGCTTGCTGTAGAGGGAGAATCCTACGATCAGATTGATCATTCTTGATTTGATGTTGGAACAAGAATGGTAAAAATAGAAAAAAGGAAGTTTAATTTTGTGCTGTGCAATCTCAGGATTTCTATCATTCGTTCAGTTTTTTAAAAATACACTCTTGCCCAAATGCTCCATCTGTAAGAGTGGAAGTGTATACAACTGTTGCAAGAGTTAGAAATGGAGGATGGATGACAACAGAAGAGATTAAGAATTGTGTTGTACTTTCTAATAAGTTGGAGGGTACAAGCCACAGAGGTGAGGTTTTGTGGAGGCAGGTTTATACAGAAGTGTATGCTACATATGGGGGAATCCTAGCCTAAGTAGATGCAGGAAATGTGGCATTTATAAAATTAATGGCTTGGGATGGTTTATTGGGAGCCTAATAAAGTATAAATTGAGGATAGATGAGTCAGCTTTTATTAGCTTTGGGTTTTTTAGGGGAAGGATTAGGACTACGCATATTATATTATAGCTTAGTGACTGCTCTCCATTTTCCAGCCCACTTGCTCTTTTATTCACTCTCTGACAAATAGTGGCCTGAAAGAACTTTGCTCTGGGTGGTCTCTGTGGCTTTGGGAGGGGGGTAGATACCATGTGATGGCAATGATGGTGTCCTCTCAAGTTACAGGAGTTCCATGTCCTATTGAGAGCGGCTGCTTAATTTTACAGTCGGGTAATAAAGAGGATATAATTGATGTGGAATGCTAAACTGCATGTCTGGTTTGAGGCTGTTTGGGGGAAGGGCCCAGCCAATACTCTTGGACCTCGCCATTCTTTTCACTGGGTTAAAAATTCCTGCCTGTCCTTTGCTCTGACTTAAGCAGGGTTGGATGTTCTTACACAGTGTTCTGTCCGCTTAGAGGTAGGGGGGGTGGCAGAATGTGCTTGAGGTTCAGCCTGTTCTTGCAGGAACTATTTCATTGGAACGGATTCCATCAACTTGCAGCATGTATTGCCTGGTGATATAGGATTGCAACACTGATTCTAGATGACAAAGAAGAAAAGTTTGAGCATAACAGCATGTTTTTCCTAGTCTCTTCTGCAGAACCTCTCCCCTCCCTTCTGCACCCGTCCAACCAGGACAGTGTTTATTTAGGAAATTTTTTTTTTGTAGATTCTTCAGATGCAGGGCTGGAGAACAGGCCAATCGATAGGCAGAGAAGTATAAACATGAAGGAAAGCAGAAGCTGGGAGAGGAGGACAATGAGCCCCAGAGAATGTGCCGATGCTGCGGCCCCGTACACTGATTTCACAGTCTGTTTTGGTATTCACCGAAACCTATTGGCAGACACCTGCAAAGGAAAATCGTTTCAACTTTGCAGGTTCTGGGTTTGGAAATTCTGGAACAGATGTAGGTACGAAGAGGTCCATGTCAAGCCTCACAGTGCATCCTGGTTCACACTTTTGAGAGGTTTACAAACAGGGCCAGGGGAACTGGAAGTCACCTACAGCAAGTGCCTCTAACAGTCTATTCAGGATGCAGCATGGTATGAACATTTCCACTGTTCTATATATTGTAACACAGGCCTCCATTTCTCTGTTAAAGTCTTTACAGAGGTAAGGAAGAACAACTGGACAATCCAGATGTTACAGTCAGCTATAGAGGTGGTCTATCGTGTTTCTTTTGTATGCTCTGAACTGGTGACGTTCTGTGTCCTTTAGGGGCAACATATGAATACCTTCATAGACGGGAAGATCCTGAGTGACACTTGCTCACAAGCAAAACCGTACATGGTGGTCTAGAATAGATCTTGAGTTTGTTGTTACCTGGGAAATGATGTATTATGGCACCAGAGCAAAAATAAATTCACTGACCACCCTGCAAGATTATTGGAACAAAATAGTTCCATTGCTTTACAAAAGGCAATTAATATTTTAGGGGAGGTGCTCTTATCTCAGGGAACAAGGTATTCCGTGCTTGCTGATCCTGAAAAGATGGGCCTTTGTACCTCCAACCTCTTAAACTCCTTTGGGAAGGGAGTCAGAGCAACCCCTGTCAAAGTGGCCCAATTCTGGCTAGCAGAGTCAGTCCTGCAAGTAGATGTTTGACAATCTCTGCAGGCTTTAAAGGTGAAAAGCAGAATTTTCAGTTGATCCCTGAAGCTGATTGATAACTAGGATAGTGAATACAGACTTCACCCTGCTAGACCTATCTCCTCCTGGCTGTGCATTTGGGACTATGAAATTGTGTTTTCCACTGACATTGATTATTGCAGGGGGGTCTACTCTGACTGAGCAGCAGGCTAGCTGAGATGCAGCATTTATTGGTCAAGTTCATTTTTCCTAATTTAACCCCCAAAATGAGTCAAAAGATACTTCTTTGTCTAGCCATCTCTCCCTTATTTAAGGTTATGGTATCACAGTTGCTTGCCTTGGTAGTGCAGTGAGATTTGTTTCTCAGACACTGGATCAGGAAAAAAACCCACAATGGGCTAAAAACTGCTTTTTAATGGGCCCTCATCCTGATTATTCTCCACAGGAGAAAACAGTGTTTTGTGGAGTTGCAGGGTGGATCTCTCCTTTTCCACAAGCAACATTTATTTTATTGTAAACACCATTCCATGGTTGGAATTTACTCATTCTGTTTAGTAATTATTTCAACATTTTGTTTTAATTTTAGCTGACAAAAGACTTGCAAAATGGCTTGCAGAGTTAGTGAAAGGCAATCCTTACCCTCAGGATTACAGTCTAAAAGACATAAGGGGGCAGGGAGGAGGAGAAGTTTTACTGATAATCATCAGTTTTCTCCTTAACTAGATAGACTTCTGTGATGTCCAGGAAAAGATGGAAGATGCTGTTCAATTACTCCTGCTTCTGTAACAAAAAAAACCCTACATACTTAATGGATGCAGTGGCTGACTAACTCAGTATGCAACCCCTGCTTTGAACAAAGACTTGAGTTTTGTTATATACTGTATGATTGCAAGATACCTAGCTGTAGGTGTATATTCTTAATTCAATAGTGTAATGCTTATTGGATTATAGACTGATCACTGTTACAAGAGAACAGTTCATTTCTCTTATATTTGACTCTTACCATTTATTAGTACCTTTTGGTGCTCTGCTTTCTCTCCCTCTGGTTCCTTCATGTGGCTGGGGGTGTGTCATGTGACTGAGTAGGTGTGGCCAACTCCGCATCACTCATGGCAAGGTGGGGCGGCGCAGGCGGGCTGATGCTGCAAAGACAG
>JANHFL010003567.1:72161-90534 GCA_032468155.1 Oxyrhabdium leporinum | reverse complement strand
TAGATGGAAGGGAGGGAGAGAAAGAAGGAAGAAAGAAAGGAAGGGAGGGAGGGAGTGGTGGAAGGGTTAAGAGGGAGGGAAGAAGGGAGGGATGGAAGGAAGAACAGATAGAAGGAAAGGAAGGAGAGAAAGAAAGGGAGGGAGGAAGTGATGGAAGGGTTAAGAGGGAGGGAGGAAGGAAGGGGTGGAGGGAGGGAAGGAAGGAAGGAAGAACAGATAGAAGGAAAGGAAGGAGAGAAAGAAAGGAAGGGAGGGAGGGAAGAAGTGGTAGGAGAAAGGTCAGGAGGGAGGGAGGAAGATTAGGTTACTTCTTCAGAGAATAGGAAATACGCTGAAGGATCACTCCAGGGCCCTGAAATATCCAGAGAGCAACTAAAGAGAGAGAAAAAAGGCCCCCTTCCTCTCCACACCTCAGCAGACGCCCTGAGAGCCACCTCCATCCCCGAGCCCCGAGCGGCCGATGCAAGGACTACACCGCCCAGCGGGAGCGGCTAAGCCACGGTCTGGCGGCTGAAGAGTTCGAGTGTGACCGCACTGAGGAAGGCGGGGATGCTGTCCTGTTGCAGGAGGTGGAGGTCTATCAGGTCACGGACCGTCTGCGAAAATTCGGTTTCCAGCAGCTGCATCTTCGCCCCAGAAGACCTGGACGTCTACGCGGAAAAACAACACAACACAACACAACAACAGAGAGAAGAAAGGAGAAAGGAAAGGAAAACCGTTATTTACCCACAGAGGCCGTTTCCCCCCCAACCCGTATTTATGTTGTAGCATGTTCGCTGTTGCTATCCGATTCCAATCAAGGTAATTTTATCTACTGCTGGGCAGGTGTTCAACACACAATTTAATTGGGCCATTATTAAGCTTCTGCATCTCCACAGTCTCTGAACAATAATACCCCACGCACCAGCCTCAGATGAATAATGAATTACCCAGCGATGGAAGAATGCGGAAAACGTTTTGAAAACTAACTTGAAAGGAGCCGTCGAGCGAAAAGGAGCAGGAGAAGAGCGTCGCGGAAGGCAATTGATCAAGAACGTGGATTCCCACAGGGGTGAAGTGATATACAAACATCTCTTTCCCCTGTCCCAGAAAAGATGGATTGCCTTAACCCATTATTGGCCGCCTCCTCCTCCTCCTCCTCCTCGCCTTTCTTCTTCCTGGTTTTCCCTCATTTGGGAAGATCTGATAATCCATCTGGAGGGGTCTACGACAACTCGCCATGGCCAACTCTCCATGGGACAAGAGTAACACTAATATCAAAGACACAGTGGAACAGAATCGTTAAAGAAAAGATGCCAAAGGAGGGGCAAAAATGAAATGTGAATGACAACAATTAAAATAATTATTTTAAACAATTAAATTGAATTGTCCCACAGTGTCCCGTAGCAAGTTGGCCGTGGTGAAATGGCCGTGGCAAGTTGGCTGTGGTGAGTTGTCCCATTCCACAACTGGGGACCTTACTTCCATTAGATTTCTAAATGACTCCGCTCCAACCCCAAGACATGAGAGAGGACAATTCTTCTAATCAGGGAAGACATCTCTTCTGAAGGAGCCACAGAGAGTCTTCCAACATCAAAAGCTACATGGGATCAGCCCGAGAAAATCTCAGGAGGTCTGTCCTGAAGCCCAGCCTCAGCGGACAACTTTGTTATTGGAGTGATTTATAACGCCACTCAATATATAGTTCAAATGATACACCGATATGCTGTGATTATATAATTCTAAAGGTAAAGGTAAGGGTTTCCCCAATCCCGTTCTGTCCGATTCGAGGGTGCAGTGCTCATCTCTGTTTCTTGGCCAAGAGAGCCAGCGTTGTCCAAAGACACTTCTGTGGGCACATGGCTAGGATGGCTATATGCCAAGGCTCATGAAACGCAGTTACCTTCCTACCAAAGTGGTACCTATTTATCTACTTGCATTTACATGCTTTTGAACCTCTAGGTGGCCAGGAGCTGGAGCCAGGAACGGGAGCTCACTCCATTGTGTGGAACTTTGGTTTCAAACCCATCTGTTAACTTTCCAGCTGACAAGCTCGGCATCTTTAACTGCAGAGCCATCCATGCCCCTCTTATATAGTTCTACAACTACACAATTATGTAGTACAATTATATAGTTATGTAATTATAGATCTCATATATTATAATATATAGTAATTATATAGTTTTATATCTATAATTATATAGGTGTGTAATTCAAATACAGCATCAAGTTACACTTCAATTATAACTCAATAACTCAATCACCTTGAGTTATTTGTAAACAGCAATAAAGGCAGACCAGAAATCAAAATCAACAGATAATAAATAAATAAAACTTCTGCCTGGACGGCGGAGGTATGACTGAATGGTTATTTGCCATAACTGGATTTAACTGTGAATTAATTGGAATGAAAGAAAATGCATCAAATACAGGTTTAGTTAGTGGATATTTAAATTAAAACTTTTGGAGGGTTGGTGGGAGGTGATACATTCTTGGCTTGTAGACATCCCACACATCTTCCAAGCTTGGTTCTTCTGATATCCATTGGCTAAAAATTCTGAACTGCCCAGAATCAATGATTGAGATAGGTGACTACAGAAATTGAATGAACCAACCTAGAAATGAGAAATTTCCTAACAGGGAGAACGATTAATCAATGGAACGATTTCCCTCCAGAAGTTCTAGAGGTTTTCACGGGAGGTTTTCAAGAAGAGACTGGACAACCAATCTGGAATGATAAGATCTGCTTGAGCAGGAGGTTGGACTAGAAGACCTCCAAGGTCCCTTCCAACTCTGTTGAATGAATGAATGGACGAATGAATGAATAAAAATGCCCAGAATCAAACTTAAAGCTTTTAGATGCAATAGATTCTTTGCTGTTGATTTGCCATCTTTTCCTCCAACGCAACAGCTATTTCTACTCCCGCCAGCACTTCAAGAGAGTGTCTTTTCTAACACACCAGCAATAAATGCGCTATTGGCTGCCTGCCCACCTCGCCTGCGACAAGGTGGGCTTCCAAATTTTGCAGGGCCGACTCTTGGCATCCTTCGGAGGAGCCTTTAGCACAACTGCCTTCCTGCTTAAGACAAGATTCACCCTCCTTGGGGAGGCGAGTGCCTCATCCATCTTCCTTTTAACACTAGAAACTGGTAAATTATTCAGGACTTTAAATCTAAAAGCCGGCTGGGGAATTCTGGGAGTTGAAGTCCACATATCTTAAAGTGGCTGAGGTTGAAACAGACGCTGCCCTAGACGAAGGATGTAAACGCAAGGATGAATATTTGAACACGGCAGAGACGCATTTGCAACCCGGCTCTGATCCTGGCCCTGTTAAGCAGTCATCTTCAGCCTGTTAGGTTCTTGCTTCTTGTACTGGCAGACGTTTCGGGACCAGGCTAGGTAACATCATCAGGGCAAAGGGGTGTACGGGTGATTTATACAGTCATTTGCCCTGCCAGGTGCGGTTTCTTCCTTTTGGGGTTTTTTTATACTCATCTGGTTGCAACTTCTTCTACGTTAATTCTATGGCCAAAGCAAGACAGGGTGGAATGAAACTGAGCGGATCATTCTGAGCTTGGCTTCTGGTCGCTCTGGGCCAGCTTCTCACTGAAAAGGAGGCCAGGGGGCCAGTGGAAGGAGAGGACCTCCATGGCCATCGTCTCACTTGCAAGATTCTATTCTAGTGTTGTAACCTTGCCATAAAGGTAGTGTTGGGACTCATGTTTGGTACTCCTTCTCTTCATTACCTTGAAGACCTGACATTGATCTTGCAAAGACCTTTCCCCCCCCTCCACTTCATCCTTCCAGGAAACTGGGAAGGGTCCCTTCCGAGATGCTTCCTACGTCCCCTTTTCTACCGCGGGCCTAGAAACCATTTTTCTTAACCATTGCCTAGCCTACAGCTCTTCCTCCTGCCTATCAAGAGTTGGAAAGGGCCTTGGAGGTCTTCCATTCCAACCCCTGCCCTGGCAGGAAACCCTAAACCATTCCAGACAAAGAAGGTCTGTCTAATATCTTCTTAAAAACCTCCAGTGATGGAGCACCCACAACTTCTGAAGGCAAGCCATCCCACTGATTACTTCTTCTAACCGTCAGGAAATTTCTCCTTAGTTCTAGGTTGCTTCTCTCCTTGGTTAGTTATATATATATATTGCCTGGCTTTGAGGCTCTTCTGCTTCTGCCTTAAATACCCCAAAGCTGTTTTAACGGCTGACACGAGTTTTCATGCCCTTGCCACAGAAGATCTGGCAGGACCTTCTCCAACACCTCCAGAAGGTCATGCCCAGAAGTTGCTGGAGAATCTCAAAGGGACATGGAGACCTCAAAAAGGCAAGCTGTTTTCCTTACATCCAGCGAGCCAGCCAGCCTTGCCAGTTCGAATCAAAGCACTTAAGATGTTCACTTCGCACAGACCCGGAGGCAAATTCACAGGGTTAAATCATGTCTTGCTAATTTTTTTTTCCACGCATCTGCTCTCTTTTTGGAAGGGCAATCTTGGAACCCTTTCCTTCCATCCCATTCTCGCAGGGCGAAACCTTTGCTCGCCGCTGCCCAGTTCTATTTCCGAGTTTGGTCTCTCATTTTCTAAATCCCAGTTCAACCCAGCTTAGATCCTGTTGCAGACTGCGAAACCGATGTTAAAGCAATATTTTTCTTTCTCTTCGTTTTACATCCGCCCCCCCCCACCCCCCAAGCCTTGACCTTTTCGCTGGAAAATCCGTTGGGCTTTTTTTCCCCTTTTTTTTCTCCCTCCCTCCCCCTTTCCGTCTTGCTTAAGATTCTGAGATTTTTCTAAATGTCAGCAAGCTCGCTGCCCGTGCACACCAGCCGTCTCTGGAAACACAAGACTGCTCCTTCAGACAAACCCCTGCTGGAATCTCGATGTGGAAAAAGAAAGGCTGGGCAAAAGAAGGGAGGGAGGGGTTTGGTTTTTTTGGCAAAAGGGAGGTGAACGATTTTCCCTCTGGCTCTAAGAAGGACACAAGAGGGTCCCCTCCTCAGAAAAACAGCCCCTTTCTCCTCTAAACCTGGAGGAGTTAGAAGATTCTGAATACTGAGAAATCCAGATGTGGTCAAAATAATTCCAGCTGCAGAAAGGACATGTTTGTGCTTAGATCCCCCTGGCTGCAAATTCTATTTTTCTTGGAGATGTTTCTTATTTCTTCTATAGTTATGAGCTGGTGGATAGTTACATCCCCCGTTTTGATCGAGCCTCATCCAGCACGCAAAGTGTGCGGTGTCTCCAAACATCAGACTGACCGATGTTCTCTGCTGGGCGTTTCAATTATTTGGGACACTGTTGGTTGATTTATTGATTTACGACACTGTTTTGACACTGAGCTGCTTCTCAGGACTCAAGGCCACTGACGTGAAACAGGACCTGAAGAAACGAGACGGAGTTCACAGCCGGTCAACCAGGATACATTCCAGAGGGTGATCAATAAGACCAACACATCTTATCTTGCCCTGAAATGCGAGGACGTATCAGAAACCTATAACTAGCTAAGTCACTTTTTGTGAAATAGGCAGAAAAATGTCCCAGGTATGTATGAATTCCTGAAACAGTCACAACGTTCATGATTTCCAGAAGCATCTTTGGATCACCTTCCCAAGCGGTGAAGAACCAAGACAGTAGAAGGGCAATGAGAAGAAGACATCACAAAAAGGAGCTGTAGACTCTTGAAATTTCAAACAGGTGAGTTCTGAAGAGTTGTACGATTGCTCTAAATCTCTCACTCTGAAGCGGGGGGGGGACACTGTGATCAAAAAGTCCCCCTCCCCTGAATCTCAACTCTTTAATCAGCTTCCTCCAAATATCAGGTCCCCAGGAAGAAGTCAATCATTTCTAATGAAAGGCAAGTTGTGGTAAGAAAGATTAAAAACAGGAAAGAAGGAATATGGATCATGGGAAAAGGGGGTGGTGGCAGTTTTTGGGAGATGGCTCAGCACGTTGGGTGATTTTTAAATCTTAGCAACTGACAGGTCTTGATGTCTCAAGTGACATCATGCTACAAACATCTCCTGCCCCAGGACGGTTCAACAATTCAAGGATGCTTTGCTTTCTATCCATCAAAGAAAGACATGTTTCCTATTTTAAGCCTCCCGCGCCTTGTATGACTAACTTCTTGTCTACAATATTTCTTTTGTACAATGAGAGTGGCTGGCTGGTGTTGTTTTTATACACACACACACACACATATATAATAATAATTGCTTCTTGCCAAGACCTCTGACCTTGTGTTGCCAGCTTGATATATAAAGTGAGCTTACGATGAAAAAGGGACGGACAATTAGAAATGACTTCCAGCAAAGGAGAAAGCTATTTTTTCCCCAGAGTTGGGTTGGAAGCTGGAAAAGAAATTGAATAAAAAGGGGGAGGTTGGAATCGGAAACCAACGTGAAGTTCTAAGCAAGCTTTCTGGCCAACTCAGGTTCTTCTCATGTTACCATTTGAAAACCAGCATTCTCTTTCGTCTTGAGGACTCTAAGGATGGAGAGGGGAGACCCACATGAAAAAAAAGATGAACCAGAGTTAAGACTCTGGAGGAAAGCCATGCTCAATTTCTATATGACAGTGCCATGAAAGCAAATTTTTCAGGTCAAGAATGAGATGGAAGTAGTACCGAGGTTACACAATTCTTCTGACTACCATCAAATGACAATTCCCAGAAGTATTAATCTCCAACCAAGTTGATTTAGAGATGTTGGAATAGTGGTGCAGCTTCATCGAAGGTTCCCCATCCCTGTTCTGAGAAAAGAGGTCCAGGGTATCCCTCTCTTCATGAAATAAGATGCTTTGATGTCTCTACGTTGAGGGTCAGAGGATCAGAATGTGGCACAGATGCTGAAATACCTCCCGTCCAGAAGACCAGCTGAGTAGGAAGCCACCACCACCAAACCTGATGCTTCTCCTGGTGATCTCTCCACCAACATTAGCTTTCTTCTCGCCCTTTTCCATAGCTTGCATAAACACACACACACACCAAAGTATATAACGATGAAAAACCGGTTGAAGCTCTCAGCTCAAAGTATTTGCTTCATGATTCACAAGGCAGGTGGGCTGGTGAAGACCTCGAGTTCTGCTTTAAATCAATTCCCTTGTTTTCCATGACAGGCTTTGAAAGAGACTGTGGGGGTGAAGCTATACCAGGGTCATGGGGAGTCAGGAGGGGTAACAGAAGAAGGGTGACAACAGCTTCACCACCGCACCAAAGACCAGCAGGGGATGATTAATCCATTGAGTTGAGTTCTTCTAAGAGGAAACGAGGGTGGCAGAAAAACAATCTCCACGAAGGAAAATGGCTGAAGAACAAAAGAGATGGAGTTCAGTGGAAGCAGATGTTTCCACCATCTAGATTAGCGTTAACCCTACTGACTGGCAGCATCTCCATTCTGAAGGATGAGCAATGAGTCAGGTGGATCAGTCTGGCTGCTCATAAGGGAGCTTCACACAAGGAAGGGAAGCAATTACGGGGGTGGGTGGGTTTGTCCTCCTTCTCCAGAGCCTCATCATTTCAAAGAGGCCCTGCTCAGGCTGGGCTAGCAAATCTCATCTGTACTTCACACTAGGTTTAGTCATCTTTGCTCTTCTAAGTTCTGATTTCACCGCAGCTTCATGCCCTTAGGCAGAACTTCGATATAAATTAGGAAACAAGAATAGCAATATGTGTTTTGACACTTTCAGGCAAAGTCACCGAGGTTGAGCAGAGGATGTGGGTCTATAAAGAAGGAGAGGGAAGAAGTCCCTGCTTGAACAGAATACCAGAGTTGGGAGGGACCTTGGAGGTCTTCTAGTCCAACCCCCAGCTCAGGCAGGAGACCCTCTACCATTTCAGACAAATGATTCTCCAATCTCTTCTTAAAAACTTCCGGTATTGGAGCATTCACAACTTCTGGAGGCAAGTTGTTCCATCGGTTAATTGTTATCACTGTCAGGAAATTCCTCCTTAGTTTTGGGTTGCTTCTCTCCTTGATGAGTTTCCATCCATGGCTTCTTGTTCTGCCTTTGAGTGCCTTGGAGAATAGGTCGATCCCCTCTTCTTTGGGGCAGCCCCTCAAATATTGGAACACTGCTATCATGTCACCCCTAGTCCTTCTTTTCACTAGACTGGATAAACCGAATTCCTGCAACCACTCTTCATATGTTTTCAAATAAAGGGGCAAGGGAAACCTAATGTTGAGGAAGTCCACCCTAACTGCTCCTTTGAGAGTTCCAAATAATTAAGCAAAAGACCGCTGGGGTGTCGTGTCCTAAATCTGGTTTCCCAGCAGTTTTTCTTCTGCAATAACATCTTTCTGCACCACCAGTGTTCTGGGCCTTCAGAAAACCAGGCGGACCTGACCAGTGACAGCCAACTCAAAGCTGTCCAGATAACTGCTGAACTTTAATTTCCCATCTCCCCAAAGGAAAGGGATGCTGAGACAGATATTTTAATTCCCGGAAGACCACAAATAAATTAGTGCTCTCCAGATTACGGTGATAGCCCTGAGAAGAGCCAGCAGACTTCTGGAGTATCATCTGAGGCACACCAGGAATTCTATATCAGTTGCATCAGCCAGTTCATCATCCTGAGAAGACTGTTTGAAGCGGGGAGGCAATTTTTTTCTCCTTTAGTACTTGTCAATAGTAGGACATGTGAACTGTCAAGCATATTGGAGATGAAACATGTCAAAGCTGGACAGAGGGCTGGAGGATATCCACAGGAGGCTCAGACTAAGGTCAAATCCAGGGTCAAGCTGCATGCTATTAGCAACTGCTACATGCCATATTTCTTTTTGGCTCAGAAGCTTGCAATATCTACTAAAACACAATGGACATTGCAACACCACCACTGTCTTTTCCATTGCACACTTCTTGCACCACAAAGAAGGAACAGACTCTCTCTCTCTCTCTCTCTCTCTCTCTCTCTCTCTCTCTCTCTCTCTCTCTCCCTTCCCCCCCCCCCCCCAAAGAAGAGGGAGTCACGCTATCCTCCAAAGCGCCTGAGGGCAGGGCAAGAAGCAATGGGTGGAAACTCATCAAGGAGAGAAGCAACCTGGAACTTAGAAGAAACTTCCTAACAGTGAGGACAATTAACGTTGTGGGTGCTTCCTCACTGGAGGTTTTTAAGAAGAGGCTGTACAACCATTTGTCTGAAAACCCCCTAAGCAGGGGGTTGGACTAGAGGACCTCCAAGGTCCCTTCCAACTTTGTAATTCTATTCTATTCTATTCTATTCTATTCTATTCTATTCTATTCTATTCTATTCCTATCCATCCATCCATCTATCTTGACCCATGCCGACCTCAGAAGCAATCAGACAAATAGCACAACAGTTCATTTCTGTTGAATCCACTTAAAAGGTCTCCTTTGAATCAAGATGGGCCGTATTTTTCTGATTTTAACAGCTATCGCTGGCTTTGGTCTCTCCTCCAGGATTGCAGTTGACTTGGGAAATGATTCAACAGATCAGCAAGCCATGCCTGGCAGAAAACAGAAGAGGAATCGCTGAGAGGATCAATTAATTTGACAGCCTTCAATGATATTTTTCTCTCCAAGTGAGGACTGAAATTCATTACTGTGCTAATACTTAGAAGCTGGGAGTCATACAGAGCTGAACTGAAATTCTCTTCTCGCTCCAGTGACCTGCTGCTTTCTCCAGACTGCGCGGTGAAGAAACCCAAAGTTAATTTCAGCATTTAGAGCGGGGGTGTCCAACCTTGGCAACTTTAAGACCTGTGAACTTCAACTCCCAGAATTCCCCAGCCACAGGTCTTAAAGCTGACAAGGTTGGACCCTCCTGATTTAGAGCAACAGCTGACGTGAGCGGGCGGATGAGTGAACGGCAGCCAGGAATCAATTGTCTTCCGACGACATCCCTGTTGCTTTGGATCTGATGTCTTCTGCTCCACATCTTTCATGCAAGGGTCTCAACGGTTCCACCTCTCCGTTTTCAATTTGGCTGGGGAGTTGCGTCTTGGATACTTCCCAAAGATCCAGAAGTAAAACGTCTCCTCAAATCTAGGCCTGAGACAGCAAACTCAGGTTCCCGTCTGCCGGAAGTTGGGAGCATGACCTGAAGGTTCATTTCTTCAATTATGAACACAGAAGATGCCCAGATATCATCTCAACCATTCTAATATTGCCAATCAGGCCATATGCAATCCAGATTGTGAAGCATCTGTCACGTCCCGGGTCTCCTCTGAGCTCCATCCTTGCTACCAATTTATTGGAGAAATCCCGTGATCTCTACCGGTTCCTCATACTGATTACTCTACCTTCTCTATGGGATACGGGATCATATCCAACTTTCATAGGGAGGAAGGCAGGCTTGGTGGCTGCTTCCAGAGTCCAATGTTATATTTTTCTTGTTTTCATCCTTCTGGCATCTTTAACATCTGGCCTTTGTCGCTGCATCAGTCCTTCCAACAATCATCTCTGATGCTCAGGTAGACAACCTGTTAGCTCTTTAAAAAGGGCTACGAAAGGAAGAAGGTAATATGAGGGACATCAGAGTGAGCTTTGGTCTCCGGGTGCCAGAGAAACAGGAAGAAGAATGGCAGGTTTTCTACAAGGGCCTTGCGTTTATCCTTGCGTATCTTTGGATGTGGCTTTGCTTGTAACGAGTTCAATTATATACTACAGGCATGTCCACAATGGGAGCAGAATTTCTATGGCTAGGCAAGGTGGTTTTTAAGTGAGTTGTTCTGATATTAAGGAGCATTTTGCCATAGTTGTTAAGAGAATCAGAAGAACAGAGCTGGAAGGGACCTTGGAGGTCTTCTAGCCCAACCCCCTGGTCAAGCAGGAGACCCTAGACCATTTCAGACAAATGGTTGTTCGGTCTGTTCTTGAAAGCCTCCAGTGATGGATTTAATAAAACATCCATCCATCCGTCCATTCCAACTTCTGGAGTCAAGTTGTCCCACAGGTTAATTGTCCTCACTGTTAGGAAGTTTCTTCTAAGTTCTAAGTTGCTTCTCTCCTTGACTAGTTTCCACCCGTTGCTTCTTGTCCTGCCTTCAGATGCTTTGCAGAAGAGGTTGACCCCCCTCTTCTTTCTGGAAGCTCCTCAAATGCTGGAAGACTGCCCTGGTCATCATATCTCCCCTGGTCCTTCTTTTCCGTAGACTAGACATGCCCAACTCCTGCAACTATTCTTCATAGCTAAATATCTATGGAGCTTCTCAGTCATCCAGCCCATGGTTGCCCCAAAGGTGCTTTTTTCAAAAGGCAACTGGACTTCATTTTTCCATGAAGACGTTTCGCTTCTCATCCGAGAAGCTCCTTCCGTTTTAGCCTTCAGTCCTCTTCACTGCCATTCCCCCTTACTGCAATAGCCTTCCCTGCAATTGTTAATGGTCATTAAACAAAACTGGCTTCCCCCCTTTGACTCGGCTTGTCAGAAGGCCGCAAACGGCAATCGCAAAACCCCAGGATGTTGCAACAGTCACACATAACTTTAAGAGGCAGCTAAATCCCATCCAAACTCTAAACTGGCAATCATCTCCTCTTAAAGTCTCTCCTCCTCAACACCCTCCATCCTGAAGCTCATTAGATGCCAGCTGCCTCTGAAGTGGGTTTGATCGGGGTTTAGCCGTGCAAGCCTCAAGTGCTGACATCCACCTCAGCCCTCTCCTCGTTATCCTCGAGAGGGCGTCGCTTGCGGATAACGCAGCAAGGAAGAAAGCAGCGGAAAACAAACAAGGCAACACAATAAAAACAAAACGCCACCGACGACCCACAAGAATAGCAATTGCTTGTCAGTCACAAATAGTTTTGGTTCTTGGCGTTGCATCGTAATGCCCGGATCAGACTTTTAACAGGGAAAACGGATTTGCTTGTCACGCACCGAGTCACAAAAATAAAACAGGCAACCTTTGACTCACAGCCACAACTGGCATCAGAAGTTCCATTGCCAAGCAAGACGGTTGTTAAGTGAGTCACGTTTTGCAACAGTCGTTCAGAGAATAAAGTGCAGCTGTTAAGCGAGCCATCTGGCCATTAAGCGAATCTGGCTTCCCTCATTGATTCTGCTTGTCGGAATCTGTCTGGGAAGGTCACCAAGCGGTGATCACGGGACCCAAGGCACTGCAACCGCGATAAATGCAGGCCGGTTGCCAAGGGCTCAGATTTTGTTCACACGACCGTGGGGATGCTACGATGGTCGTAATTCGAGGACCAGTTCCAAGACGATCTTAGAAGGAATTAAAAAGAGATCACAGCCATTAATGGGCCAAGTTTTTTCAGCAGCTGCAGAAAACAACCAGCGAGATTGTCAAATGCCACCTGCCCAGGAAAAATGCCCCGCAGCATCCTTATTTTTCCGCAAACAAAACTCTTAACGCAAACAAGGTTGTCACTTGCCAATTCCTTTGATTTTCTGCCTGTTTAAAATCTACACGGTTCCTCCCCCCCCCCACCTTTGGAAGAAGCAATGCTCTCGTGGTGCACGACGCACCAGGTTTCGAGCAACACCACCGACAGCCCCATGTGGCAGGGTGCGCATTTACTCGGCTCGTCCGTTTTCTCTTAACCCCCCCCCGCGTGAAGCTGTCTCTGCTCCCTTAAATCAACTCGGTTGCCACGTCGCTTCTAATCTCTTACCAGGCTCACTTCTCTTTTGCACAAACTCCCGGCCTTTTTAAAAAACAAAACAAAACATAATCATCATCTCTCTATCTGGAGCAATTGTGTTTGATTCTTGCAGATTGCCCGTGAAGAATATTGTCTCTGCTCTATGCTGGATGAGAGAGATTATATCTGAGGAACAGTTTAAAGAACAGGGAATCCATTTTTCCCTCCGGTGTCGTGTTATGATCGGAATCGTTCCTGATCTGAATCTGGCAGCTTTTCATTCTTTCGAAAGGGATATTTCAGATCTACTAACTCACAAATGGGATCCAGCTCATTTAATTCTTTAATTCTTTTTTTTTAACCTTCGCCTATCTGCAGTAACACTTGACATAATTGAGATAAAGAGTGTCCAGCTTACAAATTTCATAGTGCAGATGACAGCCTGCCTCTCTCTCTCTCTCTCTCTGTGCATCTGCAGTACACTGTTGGTTATGAAATGAAAGAGAAAGTTGAGCATATTTTATTATGTCTTTTAAGGACTAAAAGCAAGAGAAGGGGTGGTTTTTCAATCACCTCTTTACAGAATTTGTTTTTAGTCGAGAATCTTGCTACGTCTTATAACTAACGGAGAGAAAAGCCCAACTCAGATGATCAGAAAGTTGATAACGTATTTCTTCCAAAGTCCAGCTCTTGTATCTTAAACTAGGGAAATTTGGCTGAAGTTGTTTGTTTGTTTGTTTGTTTTTTGGGGGGGGGAAGATCTAAAGATATATTGTTAAGAGTTATAATAAAACATTCATTAAATCTTAGATCCAAGAGCTAAGATGGATTTCAAGAGGTTCTGAAAGGGAGAACTAACCATAACGATTTCTGATCGTAAATCGAGGAGTACTGAAAGAGAAGCAGTGGCAGAATCTGGGGTCGGAGCTAAAAGAGGCATCATCCTAGAATCCCTACATGGTCACAAGCGAGCCAAGTCCAACCTCCCTTGAGTGCCGCTGACTGTTATGTAACACCAAGATGGTGCTAAGATTCCTGTGCACAGACAGGAGTAGCAATAAATCAGTTTAATTGTAACTTCTGCGGGGACCTGACCTTCTGCACCTGACAACTACACCTCCACAATCTATGTGCTTCTTGTCTCAAAAAAAGGTGCCATGTTTGGGTATCTTAGTCCGAAGTGGTTCTGGGAACTGCAAAAAACGAAACGAAACCAAACCGAGGGGCAAATTCATCAAAGCTGAGGGCTGTCCACCTCTGAATGACCCTGGCTTTCTTTCTTTCTCTCCCTTTTCTCCCTCTCAAAGAGCAGGAGAGGGAGTAGAACCGGCCACGCTTCTGGTCACAGTGCTGCATGTCTTTGCATTTCAAAGTTTGATTACTCGAGCTTAATGCTTCATTAATGCTAGCTCTTGCCTGGAATTGAATATATGCACTCCCTTCCAGCAGCTCAGTCTTGGCACCAAAGCTCGGATCCGAGGTGACCTTTAACTGGAAGGAACCAGGGAGGCTGTGAGCATCTCCCATCTTGGTGAGAGTCTTTCCAGTGGAAACTTCCCAGGAATTGAGGCAAAGACTATTTCCCTCCCTTCTTTTCGCTGGCAACCCCCAGCACAAAGGTGGGTTTATTCTGAGCAAAAGCCAACAGAGCTGCATTGTCCTGGACCAAGTGGGTGAAGAAAACATCTCCTCTTTCATCCTCTTCTGAAGGCCTCCCTCCCATCGGTTACAAGGATCCCTCCCCGGTAATAAGGAGAGAGTGACCTCTATGCGAATAGCAATCTGTATGTTATTCACAGCCAGAGGATTCGAGATAGCCTCTGGGGAAGAGACCAGAACGAGAGGGAGAAATTGCCGGGGAACCTGTCTACACCATTATATTTGAATTCACACACAGATGTAGCTTCCTCGTTGCATTGTTGATGCATGGCTGATGCTGGCTAGGATTTCTATTCTGTCAATTGCCTTTTTCGGGGTTTTGTTTTGCAATGCAAGTTGCTTCCCACCATTTTATTTTATTTATTTTATATTCATTTATTTATTTTGTTTTGTTTTTTGTTTTGTTTTGCTTTATTTTTTTATTATTTTATTGGCTGCTTCCTTGCCTTGCTGTAGACAGATGCCATTAGCATCAGGAAAAGAGAAGAGGGAGGATGGAGGGAAGTGGGCAGTTTTGGCCATTCCGCATTCCTCCTCCCCCTCCCCCCTCCCCCTTTCCTATTCCGACAGGGAGAGTCATGTTCTCCATAGGAGCCACCTATTAAACACACCAGGACTTAGAAGATGTAGCTCAATGCAGGCTTAACAGGGGCTGAAGTTGGATCGTGTACTGGGATCAAACAGAATGCAAAGTTTTTTCCCCAGCTTGCAATTAAAGCTACTAATGTCTGTCTCTTTATGAAACAAGGAAGGGACTGGGAGATGTGGGCCCTCTGAAAAGAAAAAAAAGGATGGCGCATCCAACGCCGGGGTGTGTGTGTGCCAAGAGCGGTTGCCGCTTTCATGAGTTCTTGAAGACCGTTGAAGACTGCTGATTACTGCTGAACGTTGAAGACTTTTGATTAGGACAGGAAGAGTCAACTTTGCCCTCCACCCTCTGGGGCCAAAGGAAGCCGTTCATGTTTTGCCAATAGAGATGATGGAGGAGGAGGAGAAGGAGAACAGAATAACCAAGTTGGAAGGGGCCTTGGAGGTCTTCTAGTCCAACCCCCTGCTCAGGCAGGAAACCCTATTCCATTTCAGACCAATGGTTGTCCATTCACTTCTTAAAAACTTCCAGTGATGGAGCGCCCACAACTTCTGGAGGCAACTTCTGTTCCACTGGTTGATTCTTCTCCCCGTCAGGAAATGTCTCCTTCGTTCTAGGTTGCTTCTCTCCTTGATTACTTTCCATCCGTGGCTTCTTGTCGTGCCCTCTGGTGTTTTGGAGAATAGGTTGAAACACCCCCACCCCTCTTCTTTGTGGCAGCCCCTCGAATACTATCATGTCACCCCTAATTCTTCTAAGAAAAATGGAAGCGAAGTCATTTTAAAATCAGGTCTGAATCTTGGATTGATACTCTAGATCCGAGCGATGGTTGTTTCTTCCTTTCACAAGCATCTCCCTAAATGTCGTTTCTTTCCCAACTGGTTCGTTTCCCATCCATCAGCACGCCTATCTGACAGCACATCATCCAACCCATTTCAAAAGCATTTTGTTAGGTTTTAGAGATGTTTGGGCAATTGTCGGCCAAAACCCAGGTTTCAAAGATGAATTTAAAAGGAATAAAAAGGAAATTTCCACCCACATTGTGCACAACAGATTATTTATATATATATATATATATTGGAATTTGCAGCAATGGGATGGGGAGATGGCCAGCAGAGTAATTTGATGAAAGTGGACAGATTTATGAAAGCAAACTGCAATGGTTAGTCAGAAACAGCTGCATCCGGTGACTGCATCTATCAATTTTACTTTATTTCACAAATAGGCTTAAATGATTTTAAAACAGAAATGGCTAGTACGTGTGAACAGTGGAAGGAAGAGGGAAATTGCAGTTTGTAATTCCCAGCAGAAGGATTAGGCAAAGCAGCTCTGAAGTCCACTTTTGGGTACTTCTGTCAACTGATCTCCAGAGCTGTAGGAAGGAAGGAAGATGGCAGGACAATATCCGAGTAGCAAGGAGGTAGATGGAACAATCTACCAATTTTGGTGTCCTTCACATCCCTTTTTTTTAAAAAAAAAACTATCAATAGAAGAGAATATTTGTAGCTCAGGTTCGAACTGTGGGGTCCTTGATGCTCTCTGAGCTTGGTGCTTTTCTTGGAGACGTTTCAGGACCCAGCTAGGTAATATCAGTGCTAGAAAGGAGGGGGTTTGTGGATGGCGAAGGAGAAGAGGAAGAGAAAGGAGGGAGGAGGAGGAGGAGGAAGAGGAGAAGGAGGAAAAGGAGGAGAGGAAAAGGAGAGGAGGAGAGTCCTTGGTGCTCTCTGAGCTTGGTGGTTTTCTTGGAGACGTTTCAGGACCCAAGTGGGTAACATTGTGCTAGAAGTGAGTGGGTCAGTGGATGGAGAGGAGGAACTTGGTGCTCTCTCAGCGACGTTGTTTCAGCTACATTTTATGACTAAGGGCCTCGTAGTAAGTGTGCCCGATGGATGAGAAATGAGCCAGTTGGGACAGAAGTGAGTGTGCTGGGAAAGGGGGTAAACTTTGCTGATTCACAAAATCGTGTGGAAGGGGACACTTCTTGACACTTGTCTGATTGTGGCTCCCTTGAGAGCAACCGTGTCCTCCGGTTTTTTTCTCCCCAAATGAGCAAATTCTCAGCATGTTCTGGCTGCAGAGGTGCCATACTCACCTTGGAAGAGGCCATTAGTATGTGTAGCAAGTTGGAGAGAAGCAAGATTTCCCCCCCCCCTTAGCAATTAAGAGTCAGCCTGCTGTGACCTTGATGGCAACTGTTTCTTTCCATCAAGCTCTCAGTTTTGTGGATCTGAAGGTCAGCAGGCCTGTCATAAGACTGTTTGAAGGCATCCTTCAGGAGGACTATGACTATGGGCAACATAAGAAGACCCTACATCCTGCAGTGGTACCTTGCACACCCTCAAACACCCACATCTAGCCGTCCCAGGCCCCTTGGGAAGGACTTGATAGGTGGACAAAAATGCCAAATCCAGTGTAAACATCTGGCTGGTTGACTGGCTGAGGTTGTGTCCTGCCTCTGCAGTCTCTACTCCTGCTCACTTTTATCCCTTGGACATTCTCCACTGCAGCACAAAAAGAGTTGCCTCCTGCAACTGACACCGAGTCCGGTTCAATAGCTAAACCTAGCAGAGAAAATTAGAAACAAACTGGAAGATAAGCTGATGCAGAAGAAGGGGGTCAACCTACTGAAATCCAGACGAGGAGGTTGCTACCCAAAATTAGAGAAGACCTCTCTGTGCCCGTCCCCTTTTGAGGGCCATCTTCCAGCTCCACTTTTTAGAAAGCTGTGGGGTACATGATTGGGGTACATGATTTGGCTACCACTGAAAGAAGATGGAGAAGGTGGAGAAGATGGAGCAGGTGGAGAGGATGGAGAAAGTGGAGAAGATACATTTCATTTAAAGCCACCCATTTCCCCCCTCCCTAAAATTCAACCATAATGTGGTCCACCTTCGAGGGTGTCCCAAATCTTCCATCTCCAGTGTGCACCCTTTTGCACACCAACGGAATAAACTATTTTAAAAATTGCATTGTTTTAATCTTTTTTCTTTTCTTTTTTTTTGCTGCCCTGGAGGTCTGATAAGGAAAGAGATGCTTTCCCTCCCCCCTCCTCTTTTTAATTAGCACTTGGTAATATTACCAAGCTGTGAGTTTATGGCTTTGTAGATCTTATATTTTTGACACTAATTACTCACAAAGGCTTTTAAAGAAACATTTCAACCTAGCAACTGTAATTAAGTCAGAAGCAGCAAATTCTGCGTTTTCAGAAAAACCCTCTCTTCTCCGTTCCTGTTGCGCTCAACCCACAATATCGTGTTCAGGAACCGACAAGAGGCTCCACACAGGATATGTATCATGCTCAACGCATTCACAGCCCCCCCCCACACGCACACCTCCCATCCCATCGCTCTCTTCAATGCTCAAAATCCACAGGGATTCACCGCTTGCATATCAGCAGTCTGAGTGGCTCAGTTAATTTTAGATAGCGCCTTCAACTCCGAGAGAGAATATTTCCCCCGTATTCATGTGCTCCAGCCTCAAAAGCTCAGCCTGGAACAGCCCTCAGGAAAAGCTTGCTTTATTTTACTTCCTCTTTCTTTGTCTGTCTGCTCAAATCCCACCCACCCACCCACCCACTCATCTATTATCT
>JANHFL010003567.1:32075-44192 GCA_032468155.1 Oxyrhabdium leporinum | reverse complement strand
GGAAGGAAGGAAGGAAGGAAGGAAGGAAGGAAGGAAGGAAGGAAGGAAGGAAGGAAGGAAGGAAGGAAGGAGCTGGGTGACTTTGGGCCAGTCCCTCTCTCTCAGCCCAACTCACTTCATAAGGTTGCGGGGAAAATAGGAGAAGGAGGGAGTGTTAGTATATTCGCTGCCTTGAATTCTTTATAAAAATAACAAAGGTGGGATCAAAATATCTTTAAAAAACCCTCCCTTTCTTTTGTTTCAGTTGCTGAACTAATTTCTAGCTTAGGAAACAAACGAAAGCATTAAGTCTGAAGGTAGTTTATGTCCTCTTGTTAAATATTGCCTGAGAGTGAATATTGGCTGAATTTAAATCATGGTTTACAACTAGGTCATTCGCTGTTATGAATCTTTATAATTGACAGTGCCTAAATCAAGCAGCCGCTAGCACCTTGTGAAATGCAAGGTCATTAATCATGTGTTTCGTACCCACTACTTATCAGAGTAGCTATGTTTTCAATCATTGCTTATATCGCGCCGTTGCTTGGGCACCAAAGGGTTTACGGTAATAAGGATCTTATTTACGAAGTGTGCTGTGTGAGGGAAAGCCCGTGGGTGCAATTGTGCGAGATGACAAAGGTGGCCCAAAAAAAATGGAAGAAAATAGAGGCGACCACTGAGAAAACAGGAATTCAGCCCGGAAAGAGTGAGAAAGAAACTCAAGATGGTTCCACCTCAACTTCCTTCGGTTGTAAGAGGGAGAAGGAGAGAAGGAGAAATCTTCTCAAGCTTCCAATTTTCTCTTATTATGCCCTTATAACTGAAGCTCAGCTAACTTTGGCCAACAAATGAGAAGAAAGACCTTGGGAAAGACCCTCATGTTATTTTGGATGCAGGTGAGGAGGTGGGGGAAGGTGGAGCAATTTATTTATTTATTCATTTCCATGCTCCTAACAAAGAAGAATATAGTCAAAACGTATGATCTTCCCAGGAGTGATGTATGGCTGTGAGAGTTGGACCACAAGGAAGGCTGAGCACCGAAGAACTGATGCTTTCGAATTGTGGTGTTGGAAAAGACTTTTGTGGGTCCCTTGGACTGCAAGGAGATCCAATCAGTCGATCCTGAAGGAAATCAACCCCCAATTGTTCTTCAGATGCTGAAGCTGAAGCTCAACTAACTTTGGTTACCAAATGAGAAGAGTGGACTCCTTGGAAAAGACCCCGATGTTGGGAACGACGGAAGGCAACAGGAGAAGGGGACATCAGAGAACGAGATGGTTCAATAATGTCATTGGCGCAATAAATGTCAATTTGAGCAAACTCCGGGAGACAGGAAGCCTAGCATGCTTATGGTCCATGGGATTGCGAAGAGTTGGACACAACTTAGTGACTGAACAAAAATACCCTTATACCAAGAATTTGAGTCTTTGGACCCCTTCATATTCTTAAAAATGATTGAGGACCCCAAAGAACTTTGGCTGACGTGGTTTATATCTTTTGATGTTTTCCGTATTAGAAATTAAAATGGAGAGGTTTTAAAACATCTATTGATTTGACTTTGTGGATCCCAGAAAGGATCTTGGGGATCCCCAGGGGTCTCCGTACCATACTTGGAGGACCGCTGGCCCTCAACAATGAACCAGTGTTTCTTAGTATGCAAATTTAAGCAGGTCTAGTTACATGTGGGGCCAGGAGGATTTGGGGGAATTGCTCTCTCATTCCATGATTGTTGGTTATAAAGAAGTTAGGGAGGTGTCGAAAAGCAGCATTAAGCCTGAGGCTCACCAGGAGTTAAGCAGAAGGGTTTAAAAATTACAGACTGAAAGTCAGAGTGAGCTGCGGCATAAGGAGAATTAATTACGAAAGTGAGGTATCACTAATTAAGGCTGCTTCTAAATTTGCATGTAAAACAAATATGAAAGCACTTTGATACGTGTGAAAAAAAGGCAATTTAACCTGTGGGTGACAACATTTAGTATTTTAATAGGATGTTTCATCTTCAATTCCCTTTATAATTACGGAGGGCTATCGCTTACCTATGAGGTCAGGAAGACAGACACCTGATAGTGGTAGGGAAGAGAATGCAACCAATTGAGACCAAGATGTGGCAGAGTTTGGGCAATGGTAGAAGATTTAACGTGGTTCTCCTGGGCTCCGTTCCTTCCTCAGCTTCCTCTTTGGACTTCGGTGTGATGCATTTATAATGACGCGAAGGCAAAGTTGAAGAAGAAAATTAAGATACCCATGGTTACCTAGAGCAGGGAACATTCCAGCTCATCTGGAGGAAAACCTGGATTAACCATGGTGCAATGCAATGCAATGAACCATGGTGGTTGTAAGTCGAGTTGCAGAGTTTTATTCATTCATAAAAACTCTACAACCATCTGAGGCTATCCAGAGCAAATGAAGATAGGAAAAAAAAAAGGAAGGGATCGATTAACGACAATGGATAATTAGAGTGGAAGGTTCAGCTCGGTGTGGACTAGTGAGCCAAGCTAATCAACAGTTCCAGGTTCCCTCAGAGAGAAATAACCCTATATATTGTCAATAAAAAGAAGACAAGAGGAGACTAGGACAGCTGGGTTAAAAGCTATTGTTAATTCTGCTAAGTGCTAATGCCGGTTTGAGGGAAATCCTCTGGGCAAGATTGAGACGGTTAACTCCAGATTTAAGGAGCTGCACAGCATGGCCGTTGAGCTTTTGATTTCCTTCCTGTCCCTCCTGAATCAAACATTTTGCTACCTTCTCAAAAATCTGTCTGATAGATGTCTACATTGGAAAGAGAATTATCAACAGGAAGGGAACAGAAGGAGGGACTCTACACAACCATGTAGAGTAGAGTAGAGTAGAGTAGAGTAGAGTAGAGTAGAGTAGAGTAGAGTAGAATAATGAAATGAAGAAATAGCGTGTTCCAAAAGCAGCTTAATTGGCTTAGACACACATGATGTTGTGCATGAGGCACAAACACAGAATCTCTAAATGAAATCAGCCTCTAGTTGACCATCAGTGTAGGGAAGAGATGCAAAACTGCCTTCTATCCATGGGGTTAGCCTACCACTTGAAGAATACTGATAAACCAATTTTCCAAGAACCGAGCTGGGTCACCTCTCACCATCGCCAGCCCTCAAACTGTGACTTCTCTCTTTTCCAGTCTATCTCCAAGTATCACGGTGCAATTTGACCGCAGCTGAGAAAGCGGCAGAAAATGGAACGTCTAGCCCATTTGAATTCTCTTTCCTTTGCATCCCAATTTGACTGCTGCAGACCCAGCAGTGTGTCATGGAGTCAAGCCATCGGTTTCCAAATATAAATTGCTTTCTGTCTTCAACCTCACATCTCCTTCTTCAGAGCAGTGAAGGTCTCCCGCGTCTACTTTTTTTTTTTTGGGGGGGGGGGAGAATCTAGTTCAGTTCCTGAACGTTTTGAGAAGTTGGCATGGTTAACCTTTGCTTTTCCCCCCCTCCTTTTCAATTTATACACTGACTTTTAGCTCCAAAGACTCTTGGGACAGCTTCATCGATATCCCTTCCACCCAAAGACAGGGCACGGTGTTTCTTTTTAATTGTCTTGCAATCTCCTCTTCTGTTTCATTCGCAATTGGACAGAATCGCCGCTCTACACCATCGAAGCCAAGGATCCCATCCTCTGACATTTATGCTTACTTGACGCACAGCTACTACTCATCTCCAGACAGATTGACGTGACTGCAGATCAGAGGAAAGGACTTTTGCAGTGCCCATCAAAGATCTGCTTTCTGCAGCCCTTCCAGGTGAAGAAGCAAGAGAACTCAAGGTTCTGCTTGTAATGGGTCGTGGGAATGACATTGGGGAAAAGAGACATGGCTAGGAATCAGAGACGAGAGGCAGGAGCCCACAATTGCTTAACGGTCAGAGGAAGAAACTTAGGAAAGACCTCTCCTAATGGACTAAGTACTTAAAGGTGGACAAATGATTGTCCAATCTCTTCTTGAAAAACCTCCAGTGCTGGAGCACCCACAACTTCTGGAGGCAAGATGTTCCACTGGCTAATTGTCCTCATTATCAGGAATGTTCTTAGTTCTAGGTTGCTGCTCTCCTTGATTAGTTTCCATCCATCGCTTCTTGTGCTGCTTTGCTTTGGAAAATAGGTTGACCCTTCCTTCTTTGTGGCAGCCCCTCAAGTACTGGAATTCATCTATCACAGTCCCCCCTAATTCTCCTCTTCATAAGATTAGACATACCCAGTTCCTGCAACTGTTCATCATAATAACAGAATGACAGAGGTGGAAGGGAGGCCTTCTAATCTGACCCCCTGCTCAAGCAGGAAACCCTACACCATTTCAGATAAATGGCTGCCCAGTCTCTTCTTTAAAAAATCTCACCGCATGATTGTATCCTGGCTTCTGTCCTGTTGTACATTATGCTTGCTTCACTGGACGTCTCCCCACGGCAGTTTTTCCAGATTATCGTGAGGTACATCAATGAGAGATGTCTATGGAGATTCTCAGTCATCCAGATCATGGTTATCCCAAAGGTGCTTTTTCAGGAGGCAATTGGAGTATATAAATCCTTCCGTTCCCCACCATCCAAGTCAGAGCCGAAGAAGCTTCTTGGATGAGAAGCAAAGCGTCTTCAAAAGAAAAACCAGAAAATCCAGTTGCCTCTTGACAAAAGCACCTTTGGTACATCACTGAGAGGCAGGGGAGGAAAATGCTCGAGTAGGGGGAAATGAAAATTAGAAGTGCCAACCTCAAAGCGAAACAGAAGACCACGGCTCAATCAGGGAGGTGCTCCCAGCAAGGAGAGACATGCAGAAAGCACAAAGACACAATCTTTAAAAGCACAACGACAAAGTCTTTAAATCAAGCCATTCAGCTCTCAAGTGTTAGTTCAGAAAATAATCTCTCAGGCTTTTAAATAGCTGTCAGGAACCAGGTTATATCTCTTCATCACTCTGTTGGTAAAGACAGTCAACAGCAATCTTGAAGGCAAAGAACAAGAGAGAGTCAGTTTTCTGGGTATCGGAGAAGGTCTTAGAAGAGGGGGAAGTCTTCAAAGTTCTGATGACAACTATTCATCATCGTACAGAACTTCAGCAAATCCAATTTGTCAATCTGAGACAGTGGCTGGCTGAATAATCATTTCTTAATTGAGCTGGTAAAGGAAAATTGAGGATGGCAGAGCAGAGATATATGTGAACCTCAAAAAAAGGTACACACATACTCGCTTTTCATTTAGAGGGACATCTGGGGCCACCCAAGTAATTTCCCTGGATCTTCAGAGTCATAGAAGCAAGAAGTTTTAAATGAAAAATCCTGAACCTTGAGAATAATTACAAACTGAGGTTCATTACAATCCTCATGTCTGTAAGGCCTCACTTGCCACATAGATAACAACCAGGATGGTAACTCAGTTGTCATGAACTGTCCAGGGATCCAACCCAACATGAGTGGCTTAGTTCAGTGACTATCTCAAGCTTGTTTTCTATCTAGGACTTCCTTGGATTCAGACAGACATCCTGTGTCCTGAAGTCTCTGGCTGCCTGTTACCTCTCAGCACCTCATCTTCTGCAGAAACACCTGGCTATGGCTTGTTTGGGGGCTCAAAGCCATGATTTTGGAAGACCTAGCTTCCATCTCTGGCCTTTCTGCTGCTGGTACAGATGAAGCCAAACAGCTCTGAAGGTCAGAACAACCAGCCTCAAGAGATCATTTCAGAAGCAATGGGACCTTCACCTTCGTGACTCATAATACCCTCAACGTGCAAGTAAGCAAATGAGCAAGGAGGATGCGGGGAGATATATTCCCTCCCGCCAAAACCCTCCCTCTCTCTGCAGAGAGATGGATCACCCTGTCAGCTCAAAGCAACACATCTGAAAAAAACACAATGCCACTGAAGACCACTTCTGGAGAAGAAGAAGGGAAAAGAAAAGAAAGACCTCAGTTGTTGTGCTTCAACTTGAACATAGACTCATCTCCCCTGACACTCCAGTCAGCGGCCAGAGAGATGCTTTTGAGATGTGTGTTCCTTTCGTTCCAATGGATGAGTTTTGGACAGGGCGAGGTGAGGCTGAACAGGGCAATAAACAAGAAGAGCCACACTTTCCTCCGGCGAGATCCTCTGGAGACCTCCCCGCAGCCTTCTTCTCGCTTCTCTCCTGGGGACGCAAGAATCGCAGCCTCTTCTTGAAATGCTCAGCCAGGGTGATGGCCTCCAAACTTTCACCCCACCTGGGTCAACGTGGCTTCCAACAAAGCTCTCTGTGGTGCCACGGCCATTCCATTTCTGGAACGTCCTGCCACCGTGAAATCATCTGCACCCATCCACACCTGCTCCCGTTCCATATTTTGGCCACCAAAAACAGCTACGAGATGGAAAGACAGGAACGTCTCTGAGAAAAACCCCTTCCTGAGATGAAAATGCCGGTCCCATCTGTGAGGGCCCATTTACTCCATCGTGCGGGGGGCGGGGAAGAGGGACACACAGCTGAAGTAAAGAATCGTCCTTTTGGGGGGGAGCTTTTTTGGAGAACCACAGAGGGAATGTAAGATCCAGATGGGTCGATTATGTGCTGGCATGGTGATGAGGACTGCTCCCGTTGTCATCCGCAGGTGGACAAACAGATCTCTTTGCTTTCCAGAAAAAAAGGGGGAGAAGGAGGGGGAGGAAAAGAGGGACTCTTGAAAAATGTGACCACCTGCATAGGCAGTTTCCCCCTGCAAAAAAATGTGTGGCAGGATCCATAATTTATGAGCGTGCTGTCCACGGGCAAATTGCCTGCAATCTGTTAAAAAGGGAGAAAGCTCCCTACTTCTCTGGCTACATTCATTATGCAGATTGGAGGAGAGTTTTAATTTCTAATTGATTTGCCAATAGATAATCCTTTTAGTTTGCTTTCTTTCTTCTATTTAAAAAAAGTGTGTGTGTGTGTGTGTGTATGTGTGTGTGTGTGAGAGAGAGAGAGAGATACCTGCAGGACTTGCCAAGAGATCGGCCAATATCAAAAGAGAAAATGCAGAAACGCTGGCGGTTTTCTTAAAAAGGATGTTTAGTAAATCCATTTGCGAGCATGGATTCCCAACTACATCTTCTTTCTGCTCCTTCTGAGTGGGACCTTTTGGCTGGGTTAAATGCCGGGCAATTAACCTCACCTTGGGAAGAACTGCTCCAACCACTCATCAAATTCCCTCTGAATCCTTGCCGGCTTTCCTACGCGTGCGCTAAGGAGGACCGAGCGAAACCCAGCGTTCCTGGTCAGGTCAAACCTAAGACCCATCAAGCCCAACATTTTACTTCCAACGAGGAGCTTTCAGAAGTCTGACAAGAAGGGACGGATAAGTTAGCACTCCCTGGAAATCTGGAGATAGGCTGATGGAGCTGAAGATTAACTGTCACTGTTAATAGGTATGGATAGACCTGTTTTCCACGAAGCCGAGACGCTCCCAAGAATGCAATTTAAGCTAGTGGTGGCCATCATACCTTCTGACAGCTCATTCTAAGCATCGCACACGTCCTGCAAAGAAGACTTTAACCATTATCTTACACTTCCTGCTGATCAAACACCTTTAACACCTCGCCTTGTATATCCAACCCGTGCTATTTCTGGTATATCTTACAACTGCTCCGGGCAAAGTTTGATTCCGACATGAATCCGTCTGCAAACCCTGCCTAGACTACGCTTCCTCCATTTTTAACTCGAGAGACAGCTGGTGAGGCATATGTATCTACTCAAGCTTATGAACTACACACCGCATGGAGCTGTCAAGGAGCTACTAATGCCCCAGAAATCCGTGCCTTGAGGGTGTCCAGGAATCTGAAGGGGATAGGATGTTAATTCCACCCATCCTCTCCCAAATCCACCCACCCCCCTCCGAAAATGCGATATGCAGAAGCTGGTAGTGTTTCACAGTCCTAGCTGAGTTTTTACACGAAGGATGGAACACTATATTCTGAATTTTGTCTGTTGTGGTCTGGAGAGCCTGACCCTTGTTTCAACCTAGGAAATCTTGGGAATATGGAGGTGAAACGGAAGGATTGCACAGGCAGTCCCCCAACTTACAGCCATTTGTTTTGTGACTGTTTGAAGCTGCCCTGGCAATGGAAGACGTGACTTATGATTGGTCTTTACGCTAGTGACCGGACCTCGCACTTATGACGATCACGGCATCCTCATGGCCACCTGGGTCAAAATTCCAGGCAAGGGATAAATACGACAGATCAACATTTGCAACCTTCCCAGCTGGTTTCCGACCAGCAAAGTCGATGGGGGAAGGCGGATTCACTTAACAACTGTGTGATTCGCTTAACAACTGCAGTGATCTGCTGAACCCTGGCAGAAAAAGGTCACAAGATCAGGTGCTACTTAACACAACTGCCTTGTTAGCAATGGAAATTCTTGTTCCAATGATGGGCACAAGTTGAGCACTACCTATGCTGGGAGATCAAGGAATTCTTAATTTTGAAGAGAGAATTAATTCTGAAGGAATGCACTCTTTTAGGGAGGATGAGGAAGAATTCAGTAAAAAAGAAAAATCTAAGGCCCACTGCCACCCAAAACTCAAGTTTCCAGGCCCTTCTCCTTCCACATTCCTCCCAATTGCTTCTCATTCCTTATATGCATTCCTGATATGATTACCCAGTCACGCTCTGGTTCTTGAAAAATTAATTCATCATCATCATCTTTTAATGACCCCGTAATCCCTTGCGGGGTGGAGTCTGGGCAACTGAATGGAGCGGAGTGTTTACTGGCCGGATGCCCTTCCTGTCGCCAATGCAGAGTTATTTATATTCAGCAGATAAATTCTCATTGTGCGCAGAAAGAGAGATCTCTGCCTCTACCTAGGATCTTGAAAAATGAATTGATTAAAAAAAAAGCATTTCCCTACAGAATAGAAGCAGCTTAAGTTGCCGTTTTATAACTGGAAGGAACAGGGTGAAATTTGTCTCTCTTCCTGTCTGCACCCTGTCGCACCTCGCAATCACACAGCCCTAGTTAAGCAAAAGCTCTCCAGAATTTGGATCAGAAAACCAAGCTTTGAACTGGACAAATCTACTTTCCAGAGTTCAACTTTCAGAAGTGCAGTGGTAGATCTTTCTACAGGGTTGCAAAGGAACACAAACAATGAACCAGGAATCCCCCAAGATTGAATACTTCTCAACCTTTGTGTTGCATTTTTGCTAAAGGGGGGGGAACTCCTAACTTCTAACTTTGCTTTGCATCTTCTTCCCCAAACCACATCAACGACAACCTAAGAGGTCACCTAGTCCTTGAATCGAGACCGCCAATTTCTCTGAGAAGGAGCCTGAGAAGATCTTCAACTGTTGATTGAATCCTAACCGCCTGCTCTCCCGCTGATTTGATTGTCTCCGTGGTGCAGCCAGGATTAATTGCGAAGTAATTAGTGGGCAGGGTATGTATCGCAAGCCCCCAAATTAGGAGATAAATTGGATGGGGTGGAGATGGTATCAAGAGAGCTGACAAGCAAATTGCCCTCTGGGACTCTCAAGTCATCCCATGCCGGAGAAGAAACAGCAGAGAGCTCTTCTCAGCTGTCACTATTAGTAGTACTTGCAAGGGAGGGGACGGGGTTGCATTGGGATGGTGGGGGCTTACACATTTCCCCCTGCTGTTGTTTGGTGACCCCAAATCTCCTCTTCCCCCAGCGCAAAACCTATCCCTACTCAAGAGTACGCTCTAGATCCAGAAATGAGAATTCCTTGGAAGAGGATGTTTTATTTATTATTTATATATTAAATTATTTGCTCTTGCGTTCATATCATATGCTTATGTATTTATTAGATTACTGCTACTATTTATTGAATTATTATTTACTTACTGAATTATATGCTCCTGCGTTTATATGCTTAATGCATTTATTAAATTACGATGACTATTTATTGAATTATTATTTATTTACCACATTGTTTGCGTTTACACATTTATGAAATGACCGTTACTATTTGCTGAATTATTTATCACATTATTTATTACATGGCATTACATATTCATTGCCTCACATTATTTATTAAACTTACACGCCGCCCCCATCTCGCTTCTCCAAGCGACTCTGAGCGGCTTACAAAACAATAAAAAGATATATTAAATGATGGAAAGTGAGAAGGTATTAAATAGAGGCCAAAGCCAAGAAGATGAGCAACACAGGAGGGCGTATCTGTGTTTGTGTGTTTGTGTACGTGTAAATCTACTCTTTACTCCGTCAGCCAACCCCTCAGCACAGAGCCCCTTCCCCCATCGGGACCCCAGGCCAGGGGTTAAGGCTCTTCCAGAAGGCCAGGAGGGTTGGGGCGGACCTAGCGGGAGAAGTTTCCAGAAGACAGATGCCAAAGCAGAAAAGGCTCTTCTCTTGGAACCCATCACCCAAAACCCTTTGACAGATGGCGCCTGAAGTAGGTCTTTTCTGCTGGAGCGAATGGACAGGCCAATGCCATTGAGGTGGCTCCTCAGATACCTTGAACCCATGCCGTTCTAACAGAGAAGAGAATTGTCCTGGGTCCTAGGGTCTCTTGTCCCATGCAAATGTGCCGTAAACATTTGCTGTTCCGTTGTCTTGCGCCCGTCCCTCTCGTGATCTTGCCTGCAGCCGATGACCGTTTGGGAGCACCGAGCCCTTAAAAGCAACCACCTCGTGGCTTAAGGCCTTCTCCGGAACCACAAATGCCAACTCAAGATTCCCCCCTTCGAAACAACTTCAAAGCGTGGAGAGATTTGGATGATTAACTCTAATGAGATGTTTCTCTCAGATACTTCACACATACAGGAGGGCGCCGTGACCTGGGAATGTAGTTGCAGAAGAAAACGTTGGAACAATTGCTTTGGCCCAGTCTCCTGCTTTCGCCCGTGAATTTGTTCCTAGGTGTGCTGCCTTCTTGCAGACTCAGGGCGAAAAAATAAATAAACCACATTTAGCACTTTGCAAATAAACAAGTTAAGGCTGAAAAGAGGACATTTAGGAATGTAGGGAGCGCACCTTCTGCAGAGACGATAGATACGCTGCAATCTATCGCTCCGCCTTCTGTCCTGGGCTTCTTTCTCTAAAACCCAGAGCGATGTTATCATGAGATCTTCCTCTTTCTCAGTAGCCGAGGATCATCACCTTAATGGGCATAACAAAAGGATGGCCGTTCCTCCACTGATTATCCTGCTGCCCCAAAGCAACACCTTCTTTTGCTAAGTGACGAGATGTTTGGCTGCTGGAAGAAATGAGAAGGACTCCTTGCCCCTTGTGAAGGACACCAACAGATCATCTATCAGACTCTGTTGGCCTGAATGGGCTTCTTATGATGATTCCACGCAAAAGAGAAGCCGATTGTCCACCCCGGAGTCTGTCCTGAAGGGTCCTTGGTGCTCTCTGAGCTTGGCTGCTTCCTTTCATTACTCAAACTATCGTCATTCCAGCATTTGAGGGGCTGCCACAAAGAAGAGGTGTGTGTGTGTCAACTTATTCTCCAAAGCACCAGAAGGAAAGACAAAAACAACAACAACAAGGGGTGGAAACTCATCAAGGAGAGAACCAACCTGGAATTAAAGAGAAACTTCCTAACAATGAAGACAATTAACCAGGGAACAGCTCGCCTCCAGAAGTTGTGGATGCGCCATCCCTGGAGGTCTTTAAGAAGAGACCGGACCGCCGTTTGTCTGAAATGGTAGAGGGTCTCCTGCTTGAGCAGGGGGTTGGACTGGAAGACCTCCAAGGTCCCTTCCAGCTCTACTCTGATTGACTGATTGAATTCCGAAAGAGCACCGGCATACAGCAAAAACAGGAACAAGGACTCGTTGGGACAATCAATTTCCAACCCAAGAATGCAGAAATAAAATAACAGTCTATTCACTCAAGATCATCCAGCTTTGATCAGATACCAAGCGTAGGTCTCGGTGGATTTAATGCACATTACAATCAGCCGGCGTGATCTCCCACTGCCTCGCTCCTTTGCTTCCCAGAATAAAATCGGCTTTCTCTCCAAACTCTGCCAAGAAACGAAGCCTTTTCAAGAGAGCCCAGCAAGGTCGCGAGACACCTGAAGAATCTTCTAATCACTATTTTTGCCCAAAGGAAGACCAATAATCTCTCTCTCTCTCTCTCTCTCTCTCTCTCTCTCTCTCTCTCTCTCTCTCTCTCTCTCTCTCTCTCTCACTCACACA
>JANHFL010003567.1:8257-20212 GCA_032468155.1 Oxyrhabdium leporinum | reverse complement strand
ACAGACAGACAGACAGACAGACAGACAGACAGACAGACAGACAGACAGACAGACAGACAGACAGACAGACAGACAATCTTGTCAACTTTAAGGTGGATGGACTTCAACTCCCAGAATTCCCCAGACAGCCATGTCTTCATAGATTACAATCCTATCCCAAACTCAAGTTTTTATCTTGGCTTCCTTCTCTCCACATCCATGAACACCAACTAGCAGTCAGAAGATATGATGAAAACTCCTTAATTGCACAACACACGGACAGACTCAACCACACTTTCAACTGGGAGACAGTGAGCATCCTAGACCAAGTCAAGTTCAAAACGAAGAGAAAAAAACTAGAGAATTCCTGGAAGCCTGGCATTCAGATGAATCGGCCATCAACAGGCACATACAGATAAATAACATCTACATACCATTCAAAAGAGACAATTAAAAAAAAAAGCTGAGAGACCACACCACCTCCTGACCAGCAATTGACAACCAGATAAGCAGATACTATCAGCAAGCAATAAACAATACCCCAATCAAGGAACTACCAACTACCAACCACAGTGTAATCAAGGACCCATCAAGAACACTCCCACCAACACTGACAAGGCAAGCCATTTGTATGTAAACAGGGAGAAAACCCCACTCCCTTCTAGCACTGATGATGATGTTACCTAGTTGGGTCATGAAATGTCTACAGGAAAACCACCAAGCTCAGAGAGCACCAAGGACCCCACATCTTCTGTCTCTCCCTCAAGGCCATTCCCTCGTCCTGTCTACAACATGTTGCCCTCCAGGTCTTTTGAAGTTCCCTTCCCTCCAGACCTAGCTTGTGGGAGTTGTAGTTTAGCCTCCCACCCCACCCCAAGCCTATAATCTGCCCTCTGAGACACTGCTCAGGTTTTAGTTGAGCTACGCTTGCGTGCAAGCTCAGAAGCGTAAGCAAAGCTCCAAGCAGGGAAGGAAATGAGAAACGGAGGGCCAAACAATAAGCAAGCTTATTTTGTATGCCTCATCAGGAAATGGTAAATGAACTCTGGAAGGAAGAAAGAAAAATGAGCTGCTACCAACCATGGCTGTGCCTTCACAAGTGATCCCTTCAGGCCTGCACAATAAATTTGCAAGTTAATGCACATTATTAATGTGTGTCAGTGTCTCACAGATGTTTTCTTGCTCTGTTAATTTTGTCCTCTTTAAATAATGCTGTTTCACACCGAAGCTCCAACCCCCCCCTGGTTAAGAAGCCAGGCACCGTGATCCAGATAAAAAATTTATTTCCATTTTCTGTCTTCAGACTTCCCACCTTTTCAAGTAGCTCCTTAAACAAATGTGAATCAAACACCGGGGTAGACTCCAGCTGTTAATTTAATGGGCTCCTACCCAAAAAGAAGAAAAAAAAAGGAAGCTTGTTGAGTTTATTATACTAGGAATGACTCAGGGTGGACCCTGATAAAGATTTCATTTCGTAAAAGGAGTGATAGACTTGTTGTGAGAAACGTTTCTGCCTCCCACACGCAACCCTTCCTATTCTAAAAATACCTCCCTTTCCTGATTGTTTGTCACTGAATCACCGTCGGATCCAAACCAGGTAACCCCGTTAGCTTGGTGAGAAGAAGAAGAAGAAGAAGTGAAGATCGTTGGGTGAATCTTCACTTTTCAACAAGTCCTCCTCTCTGTCTGCAAAGGTCCCAACGACAACTTCACGAACGGTAAAGAGTGTTGAAGGTTGGCTGCAACCACCACGTGTCTTAAAGCTCTCCAGGGTGCTGCCTGGGGAATTCTGGGAACTGAAGTCTGCACATCGTCAAGTGGCTAAGGATAGATAGCGGGTTCTAATGTGGAGTCCTTGGTGCTCAGTGCTAGAAGGAAGTGGGGTTTGCAGAGTAGAGGAGGAAGAGGAGGAGGATTGTAGGGTCCTTGGAAATCCCTGGGCTTGATGGTTTTTCTGGCAGACATTTCATGACCCAACTAGATAACGTCATCAGTGCCAGAACGGAGTGAAGTTTGCAAGTGGAAGAGGAGAGGAAGAGGAGGAGGAAGGAGGAAGGAGGAGGAGGAGGAGGAGAAGGAGAAGAATTATGGAGTCTTTGGAGCTTGGTGGTTTTCTTGTAAACGTTTCATGACCTAACTAGGTAACATCATCAGTGCTGAAAGTTTGCCTGTACTCCCTTTTAGCTCTGATGATGTTACTAGTTAGGATAATGAAATGTCTGCAAGGAAACAACCCAGCTCGGAGAGCACCAAAGACTCCTCATTTCAACCTCGAGCTACAAATATTCTCCTTTATGGACTCTAATGTGTTATTTGTTGGTAAAACCATCCTGCTCAGCCCCATTTACATTCCAAAACAGACTTATTTTGAGTTTTGATATGACACAGACGTTCTGCCAAATCCTACAGCTGTATTTTTCTTCAACTGCAGCATTTAGAAGACCGAAGTTATCCAGCTCGGCTTATGGGGGAAATGAAATTCTTCAAATCTAAGCTAATAAGCAGAGCCACTATATTGATCAATGAGCAGCTTCCCTGTTACAGTCACTTACATAAATAAGAGAAATATCTATAACCAAGTAAGGCCTTTAATGAACCAGCAACCGTAATAGACTAAATCTGCCAAAACCAAGGATAATTCTAATATATTACTTTGTACAAAATTGTCTGCCTCTCAAACCCTACTGAAACGTATTACAAGAGCACTTTCAGACTTATTTTTTTTTTTTTAAAGAAACAAGAGGCAGGGAGCCATAGCAATGATGTAGATCCACACTGCCTGCGTGCCAGAAGAAGCTCAAAATAGCCCTTGTGCACCTTTCAACATGGATAACACATGATATCCGTCTACGAGAATCCTTGTAGATATTTCCTCCGGGGTTCTCCAAGGTTGAATTAACCCAGATCCCATATCCTGGTTCAAAAGAGGAAGACCCTTCGCCGTGTTTCAAGAACATTGCTGGATTCCAGCACTAAAAATTGCGGATGTGTCATCCGTACATATTCTGCGTCCCCTCCATCAGTGTCACCTTGTTGGGTGGAGCAGTTGTGACTTCCCTCTGACAACCCGCATAAGGGTCTGAAAATATGGCCATTTCCCTGGCTCTTTGGACCAGATGAAACGTGGCGTTGGATGTGGTGTTTACAATTATGATGAACTGTTCAACTTCAATATCATGGGTTGTTTTTCCTTGCTTGAATAAGCAGATTTTCCAAATCATGACCACCAGCAATGTCTTCATTTTCCGCTAGTGATTTGCCCTTTGTATGGGTATAAATGTGGTCTGGAATTTGCGGGTCGTATTTGAACTAACACAATTTCTGCGCTCTCTGATTCTGATCCAGCTAAAAGATTGCAGGATCTTGATGATTTTACCTTTGATCAGAAAGTACGGCAACTCACTTTCCGATGAAAACCAAATGGTTGGGGTGATGGCGTCCGCTTTCTGTGATTTAATCTTTGATTAAATGACTTTGGACCGCAAATTTAACATCAATGGGTCGTTGGCATGATAAGAGGGACAGGCAAAGGGTTTTTAAACAGTGTAGGACATGTTTTGGAAAGCAAAACAATGGAGATCCAATGTCTGCTGCTGTTACGGTTTGGGACTCAGGCAGAGATACTCTGGTGTCCTTCAACCTTCTCATGTTGAAGACGTGTGGACTTCACGCTGGCTGGGGAATTCTGGGAGTTGGAAGTCCACACATCTTCAAGTTCACAAGGTTGAGAAACACTGCTCTATTCAGTCAAAAAGAAAAAAGGGAGAAAGGTCCAGTAGTCCAAAGAGTTTTCGTGAAGAACATCTCAACATTAACCCCCTAAGAAGACACCTATTAGACAGGTTTGTCGGTATCAGTTGAGCAAGCCCACCAAGACCCCAAAGAACAATCTGTTGGTGTCCATCATCTCAGAAATGTTACGTCTATATGTATAGGGGAAGAGGAAAAAAATGCCACTTGCCTTGAAGATCAAACAGTCTTCTCTGTGCTCGGCGTAGATGGACGTGAGACGATATTGATTCTCAATCGTAATATCGATATGGTAGCCGGTCAGTTTATAACACACTTTGCGAAATTCCTGAATCTTGGTTCCGAAGATCTCCCTTAAGCGCTGGTTTTTCAACTCTGCACTTTCCAGTTGCTTCTTGAATTCTGAAACGAAGCAGAAAAAGATTACTTTTTTTTTTAAAAGCACGGTCAGGAATCATTCCCGCAGGATCTGTAAGTCGATGAGAAAAATCAGCAGAGGTAGTAGAAAGCAAGATTGGAGAAGCGAATTAATGCTGTTCCAAAGAGTTTTTTTGTAAGGCACCGGAAAACCTGAACCAAGGACTCAGGTTGGGTGAGACTGAAGGGCAGCGAGAGACCAGGATGAAACTGCCTTGTCTAAAGATGAAGTAGACTCATAAGCAGCGTGGAGAAAATCTTGCCTAAAAGATCCCTTGGGAGGTAGGTGAGAAGGAACCAAGTCCTTAAGGAAACAAAGGGAAAAGTGTCACCTGAACCAGACAGAAGTTAGGCCTGACCACAAGGGGAATCCTCCCAAAATCCCACCAACAGCCACCAGACTTGTAAGTTAACAGTAGATGTCACCCCTGGCGAAAGAAAGTATTCTGTTCTGTTCCGTTCCCTTCTAATATCCTATCCTATCCTATCCTGCATTCCAATCTATTCTATATTTCTATTCTATTCTATTCTATTCTATTCTATTCTATTCTATTCTATTCTATTTCTAATTCTAATTCTTCTGCCAAACTTAGGAACTTGGTTAACAGCAGAACAAATTCCAGCTCTACGGAAAAGCACAGTGGGGAAAAATCTCTCCAAACTACCGAAAACAGCAAACCCCTTAGCTGAACGCCATCCCTCTCTCTCTCTCTCTCTCTGGCAGATTTTTGGCCAAGAGAAGGCAGCAGAGTTGGCTGCCACTCAGCCAGTATTTTATCGTTAGGAAAGTTTGCTGCCAGTCGAGTGAATCCTTCAGGGGGATACACAACAATTACCATGAATCCTTCACCCAAGGTGCTTTCTGAGTAATTAAGCCACAATTTATCTCCCCCCCCATTAATTACTGAGAAGAGCTTTAGTTAAACACAAGTCGGAGATGCCACCAAAGTCAGCTTGTTTTATCAACACAGCAACCCAGAAGGCTTTGATTCCCGTAGTAATAAAGAGAGAGGCTCGTTCTCCGGAGGCTGAGACGTCTTTTCTGCCATCCCCTCCGTGGCCACAGGATCGTTCGGGCCACCGGGAGAGCAGGAGAGAGGCGGCTGCAGTTGGACATCTGCAGTCATTCCAGGAATCTTCTGCACTTTCCAATTTAGTTTTTATATGGCATGCTTATTAAAGGGGCTGCGACAATGACTACACTTCCCTCCGTCTGACATGGCACTGGGCAATTTCCAGAGACTGGAAGGAAGGAAGGAAGGAAGGAAGGAAGGAAGGAAGGAAGGAAGGAAGGAAGGAAGGAAGGAAGGAAGGAAGGAAGGAGCTATCACCTGGAACAACCCAGTTCCTCTTTTGATACAAGACGTACTTTACGGCTATTCCCAGAGCTATTCTGCTACTGAATGACGTTCTCCCAACTAAAGACACAAAGATACAGGTTGCTTTGCCAGAAACATCATGGCTCAAGGCCCAAAGCTTCCTGGGCCTACCATGGTCTCCTTGCAGCCACTTCCTGGCACGCTCCACCCCTTGATAAAAACCTGCCCTGCCCCTAACCAGCTACGAACCAGAAGCTTAATTAACGGCTCTGACCTCAACATCCTCCGCACGTTGCATTCACCTAGCCCCTCTGTAGCTAGCATGAAGACCCCATAGACGAAAAACAGAAGCTCCTACCTCCTACCAGAGAAAAGAACTACAATCCATTTTGGTGCCAAGGGGGATTTAATCACCGGCAAAAGCTGCCACGGGTATTAGCACATTCCAGGCACCCAACTGTGCATTTGTTTTCGGAATACAATGCAAGGCCTCCTGTCCAAATTCTCAACGCCAAAGTATCAGGCGTTGGCTTGACTCAGCTGGTGGGAATAGCTGGGAGAAGAATGGGAGGAGGGATTCAGTAGCACGTCCTTAAGAATTAAGCTGCCCTCCCATTTTTTCCCAGCATTGTTTGGATGTTTAGATGGACTTTTAATCACCAGCTTCTTCCCGGCCTTGGAGAAAAATTAGCATGAGCGTGAAAGAGATTGAGTGATTCTGGCATCCATGACATCTGTTTCCCATCACCCTCCATTTTGATTGGTCTTCTTCTTTCCCTGGCATCGATAAACAGGCTGAAGAGGGGGTGCGAGTTGGAGGGGACCAGCCCCCCATTCACAGAACCCTATTCCCACCGTCTGACGATCCATGCAAATTCTGCTAGCATTTTGGAAGTCCTTGCAGACTTCACGTTCCTCAGGCATGGAGTCTGGGGTTTAGGTGAGCCTCTTCTCAGCAAGGTTGTCCTTCTTATGATTGAAGCTGGGCTTATTTATTTTTTTTTATCGTAATCATTGTATTACGTTGGGTTTGGCCCATAGTTGCGACTGATGTAACAACAACCGCACCAATAATGAGCAGTATCTTGCTTAGGGACTTGACAGTTGAGAATGCAGATCTCAAGTATTGAGATCATTCTCCACTGTTTCTTGCTACACATTTTGTTCTAAGACAGAGAAACGACACACCATTGGTATCTTTTCAGAGGAATATAAAACAGTCCAAGCGGCAACATTATATTAGATGCCTATAACAAATATTGGCCGGTCTGAAGACAAATGTAAAAAAGTTCTACTTGGAAAAGAGAGTTTAATTATAACCACTATTTGGCATTTTGAGGAACTTGATATAGAATATAGAATAATAGCATGGAAGGGACCTTAGAGGTCTTCTAGTCCAACTCCTCAAGCAGGAGACCTTATACCCTTCAGGACAAATGATTGTCCAGTCTCTTTTTTAAAACCTCCAGTGATGGAGCATTTACAACCTCTGGAGACAAGTTGTTCCACTGATTAATTGTTCTCCTGATTAATTGTCAGGAAATTTCTCCTTAATTCCAGGTTGCTTCTCTCCTTGATAAGTCTCCACTCGTTACTTCCTGTCCTGCCTTCAGGAGCTTTGAAGAAGCGGTTGACCCCTTCTTCTCGATGACGACCCCTCAAATATTGGAAGACTGTCGCCTTCTCTTTGTTAGACTACACGTGCCCAGTTCCCTCAACCGTTCATTGTATGGTCTAGCCCTACCATCGAGCGGAGTCCTCTGGCTCTTCGTCTAGGAAGAAGATGGCGAGATCTCACCCAACGTTTTCTCGTCCCATCACAATGGCATGTTAACGCCATCACACTGTTGGCTTCTTTGTCCTCTCCCGTCGCACAAAGCAACCCACGTGTTTTAGGAAAGGATCTCTGGGACGGACTTGACCTCTCTGCTTTTCGGCTGATGCTCTCAGGAGAAATAAAAACCCAGAGTTTGTTTTTTTCTGTAGCAGACAGAATACCTAGAAGGCCTAACCTTGCTTTCTGGAACGGCAAAGGCAGCCATTCAAATGTTTCCGGGGGTGGCTGATTACTTGTCTTTGTCAGCATCGAAGGAAATTTGAAAAGCAAGATGACGTTAGCAAAAGAGCTGCGATCGCCACCCACCAGCAACCTCCCAAAGTCTCACCGGCTTTTATTCCAACTCAGGAAACCTCCTTTAAGGGGGTCACTCTATTGAGCTTCAAGGATGCTGAGGGCCCACACCTTGGTGGGGGGTGGGCATTATGACTTGAAGCCTTTGTGGGTCTCTTACCGCTCCCGCAAGAATGCGGCAGTCTTCTGGCCAGTTCACGGCTTAACCAAAATGCAGCTAACGAAAAGCAAAGGGCTCATTTAAGCAGGATGGGTTTTACATTTCAGGTACAATTTGGGCACCTTAAAAAACAACACAAAACACCAACACAAAACACCAACTAACCAGCTTTGGAATGAAATTGGAGAGCTCCCCAAAAAACGTGGTGAAAACCAATCCAATCCATGCTGTGCTTTCTATGTCGAAATTTTAGCTAGGGGAGAAGTAGAGGAAAAGGAGAAGGGAGGCATGTCAAAGAGGGTGGCAGGGGTAGTAGTGTAGGAGGAGGAAAAGGGGGCTTGGGGGTAGTAATGGGAGGGGAGGGGTCAATCACAGCCACCCTCCTGACTTTTCGACTCCCACCCCCTTCATCTACCGTGGAGGGAAGATGAGATGATTGTGCATCTTCTGATCCTTCGCTCAGATCTTCTAAGAAATGAACATCCATCGTGGTTGGCCAAGGGCTACCAACACGGCATCAAAATTCAAGTTCAGTGTTTATTAATACGGGCTTGTGGTTGGAGATCTGAATTTTAATGTAGTTCTATCCTCCTTGCTCCGAGCTGAACAAAGAAACTCTCGTGGGTCATGATGAGGAACAGAGAACGGGTGACGTTTGAGGCTTTCAAGGTCACCAGGTGCTCACCAAATCTTCTGATCCGCTTCAGGATGAGACTTGGTCTGTTTTGGGAGCCTTTGTTCCTGATTTTGGATAGAAGGCCAGCCAAGAGAGAGAAAGAAACACTTCCTAGCAGCAGAACAGGTAGAGCTGGGCTTTGGATCCTCTGAGGGTCTCTAGGAGAAGAGGTCAACCACAAGCAGGAAGCTACCATAGAAACTGGACTGGTATTTCAGCCAAGATACATGATTTTTTCCCCCCTTGCTGGGCAGTTGATGTGCTTCTAAAACTCTCTCTTCCTTGTAGGTCTGTCTTCAAAGTGCTGCTCTTCTCCAAAACTAGGTTTCACAGACAGCTATGGGATCCTAGTGCCAGGATCTCATCTTGGATTTGATCTGCTCGTTTTAGGCAAGCCAATCTGGAAAGGCCTTGAGGCAAAATGGACTTAGCGTGAAGGGGAAGAGATGATCCCGTTTTCTGGGACATCAAAGTCCCCGTCTCGTTAACTTTCCGTTTTGAAATACGTGTCCTTCAAAAACTGTTCAATCCTAGCATCCACCCCCACACGCTTACATGAACCAGAGTGAATAATTCACGCTATTTTGATGAGGGGGAAATCCAAAACACGGGGCAAGCTTTTTCTGTCTTCTAATGAAAATGTCACTGCGTTCAAAGCAGAATTTTAACTAGCAGGCTTCCATCTCAATCAGTAATCACGCTGTTGATCTCCAGAAAAAGCAGGAAGTGGGCCAAACAATGACCCAGTCTGGAGGTCACTACAGGACAACCTGTCTCCATATATTCTAGTCTGGATGCAAGCTTCTTAAACTGGCCTGAAGTTTCATACCTCCAAACAACAACAAGAAAAAGCTTGAGAGGAATTGGATCAGAATCCTAGCCCATGGGAGTCTTCTATTTTAAACACCAAACCCAGACTTTAACATACAGTTGTATGCAAAGTTAGACACCCCTGGTCAAATTGCAGATTTCAGCGAATCTGTAAGTAAATAGAAGCTGACATTCCTGGTACAGTTAAACATGACATCTTTCTGCAAATTTGAATGCCTACTATTTATATGCAGCTGTTTACAGATTCCACACAATAAAACACTGAAATATGGCAGGTGCAGAAATCTGAACACTTTTCGAAGATCAGTGCTTTATAAGACTCCGTCTGGCAGAAGAATCTGTTTCCACTCATTTCAGTCTTTTTAGTCATTCTTTGGGATATTTTTCCCCTCTTCTTTCTTTGCAGGGGTCTTCTCGTTCAAAAAAATATATTAAAAAAATCTTAAAAGAACACTGGATCTTTCAACAAGAGAAAAACCTAAAAGATATCTCCATGTACAACTTGAAGGATTGACAAGATAGGAAAAGCAAAGTTTTGGAAATGGACTTCAGAGAGAGAGACACACACACCCGACCATTATTGAAAATCTGACAGTAGACCTTAAACATGCAGCTCAGGCAAGCACATCTACAAAAAATTTTTTTGAGCGAAAAGATTTCTGCAAGGAAGGGAAAAAATGAGAAAACCAACAGAAAGACTCTTAGCAGGCTACAGGAATTATTTAGAAGCCTCTCTCAAAGGAGCTGTTGCAAAATTCTGAATATGACAGTCCAAATTTCATTGTTTCCTTATTTGGGGTCTGGAAACAACTACTCCTAAGTAATTACAGTAATCTCTTGGTTCTCATTGTTAATTGGTTCCAGGAGGTGCGATGGGTGTCAAAAAAATGAGTACCAAACAATCCCTTCCCCCACCAAGGAATAATGTAGTGAGTCACAAGGTAGCCAACACCAACAAATTCTAGATTGTGTGTTGAGTATCAAACAAACGATGAGTACCGGGACAAAATTTTCATGTCAAAATGTGCTGAGTACTAACTCAATCAGTTTCAAAGAAGTTGAGTACCACGATACCACTATATGTATTCAAGTGTGGAAAAAAGAAGTTCTCTGCAGAAGTTATGTCACCTTCTATTCACTTAGCATTATTATAACAGGCCTAAGAACCAGTTAGTCCAATATAACACTGGACTCCAAAACCTCTGACAAAATGAGCAAGCTCTGTGTACTTCAAGGTAGGCTCAAATAATGAACTACATATTAAAGCTGGATCATTTCTAAGAGAGAAGATCTACCTGAAGATTGATGGGTACTGATAGACCAGCTGATCAGCCATCTATTAGAAAGAGTTCTGATTGACCAACTGAGTACATGCAATCAAGTTGATTCTTAGCGACCACATCAAATAGATCTTCTCCAACCTTCAGGTTTTCCAATAGTACACCCCTCACCAGTGTAATTGAGTCTATACACCTTGAGGTTACTTGTCCCCTTCTTCTCTTTCCTTCCACCTTTATCAATGTGGAAAACCTTCTCTAGAGAGCTATTCCTTCACATGAAGAGAGTCACCCAGGTTCTGCTATCCTACTCCTACAGCGACATTATCATTACAAGCTACCACAATGAAAGTTTTCAGGTTTTGGCCCATTTCTCCACCAATCTCTACCTGGTTTGGTCTTCCCACCCCATTCCAGCACACCGCACTTGTAACATTACACTTGTCTATTCTATTCTTCTCAAAAATTTGCATTATGTTCTTCTTCGGACATGGAATCTCTCTGCTCGCTTAAGTTGTTGGCAGCTCCTCAAAGACTCAACTGATTTTTCGCCATCCTGTGTGAAGGACGTTATACAGCTGTGGGCTCTGTGCTCTCTTATCTAATCGTTCCCTAGGCAGCATATCTTCCTCTATCTTCCTACCGTTACGAGAGACATAACTTAGAGGCACCAAGAGTTGGTGAAATCTATTAACTGAAACCATGGATGCTACATTCCTTCGGTGCAGCCTTTCATTTCCCATCTCTCACCCTAGGCAGGATGGACCCGATCCGCCATCATTATTTCCCTCCTCTCCCGTCACACCATCTGCTTTATTGAAAAGGTCAGCCTGGCCTTCTCTATTTGCATAATGGCTGAGACTAATGGAGCGGCTTTCATGGTGAATAGCGAGGTGTCACAACTTGCAGATGTGCAGAGGAAAACAAACACCGCTTCCCTGCGTCAGCAGGAGGAAGGAACTCCGCAGAAGGGAATGTTCCTTAATCTTGGGGTCAAGTCTCCTGAGTAACCCTCGGAGAAACCAGCTGGTCTTCTCTGAACCTGATTTTAACTCCATCAGTTCCTCGTCATCATTTCCAAGTTAAGGACACATGCAATTGTCAAACCTTCGCGCCTCCCCCCAAAAGTCCATTTCTTCCGTTGGCCCTTTGGCTGGAACTGAAGAGTTTGCTTTCCATGCTCAATGGCTCCTCTGGGTGTACTTTTGGAGAGCCCTCTGACCTCCTCACTGGAGTCCCAGATCTGGGGGTATCTGCTCCCTCTTTATTGGAATATTTGTCATGTTCTACTTCTCTTCCCAGAGCCTGCTTTATGAAAGCAATTTTTTAAAGGCAATACTGCTTAGGCAGAAGAAAGCCGACAGATCAACGAGGAGGCAGAACTACGAAGCCAAGCAACAAGAATAACGGGGGTG
>JANHFL010003566.1:116510-125740 GCA_032468155.1 Oxyrhabdium leporinum | reverse complement strand
TACTCTTCTGGAAGGCCCTGAAGACCTGGTTCTGCCAGCGGGCCTGGGGAACCCAGAGAGGGATGGAGCCCATTAAAAGGCTTGTGTGATCTGCTATTATCGGGGCGGGGGTTGGGAGTTGGGGAGTGATTTTGTTATATTGTACTTTATTAATTTATTTGATTCTTTTTTTTTTAGTTTTTATTGTTTTATGGTTTTATGTTCTGTAAGCTGCCTCGAGTTGCCATGGGCAAATAGTTGACAATATAAATTTAATAAATAAATAAAATAATTAATCAAAAAGTAATCAAAAAGATAATTCTATCCTTATCCACAAACAACTATTCCAAATAATTTCCTCTTTGCAAATGTTGTCATCAGTCCCTCTTAAATATAGTGGCAAAGGCAAATAGCTTAGGTGACTGTTTCTAGTGGAGGTGCCCTCTGTACATGCTGAGTAGGTTCCATAGTAGGATATTCGAGCTTTGATCCACCTGGCATGGTGATCATTGACCCTAATTGTCAAGGCAGGTGTGTTGTAAAGGAAAGATTGCTTGACTTGGTCCTCTTTAAGGCCCATTTTGATAGCTTTTCATACATTCAGTTTGTTTCATATATTTAAAGAGATTTTAATATTCATAACATTTGAGGGTAGGGTTCCCTCCATAGGGAACTGGAGCTGGCTTAGCTTATGGTTTCTGGTGATGTAAAGAGATCTTCTGAAGGTTGAACAAATCTTGTAGAATACCTGTGAATATAAACTCCACTATCCCAGGTCCATGTTAGATCAGTCACTCTGTGAGGGAGATGGGCAGTTTCTACATGTGATAATAAAATCAGTCATATTGAAGGAGCCCCAGTTATGTTCTGCTGAGACAATGATATAACATTTCCTTTTCCACTATCTTAATGATAATAGGATTTGATTTCATCCTAGTACATCACTTTACTGAGGCCATGTTATTGTACATAAGAATATAAGCAGTGCTATGCTGGAACAGAACTTTTGAGCTATTTAGGCTAAGGGCCTCCAACCCCCGGTCTGTGGACCGCCACCGGGCTACAGCATGCCAGAACCGGGCTGCACAAACAAGCAAAGCCCCATCTGCGGGATGTAGGCAGCATGCAAAACCATGCTCACTCTGGTCTCTGGAAAAACCTTTCTCCATGGAACCCAGCCCTGGTGCCCAAAATGTTGGGGGCCACCGATTTAGGCCATTAGCCTGTTCACACAGTAGCCAGCCAACTGCAAAGGAAGCCTACTCATCTCCCAGCTGATGACTTTCCGAAGCAACCACACTGCCATCAAAGCTATTAAGTCACTGATCCCTATGACTTCTATGAATTGGTCCAAACTTCTTTGAAGTCAGCCAAGATGGTAACCAGCATACTTCATGGTAGCAAATTCCAAAATTTCATTATAAATTGTGCGAACAAATATTATTTTGTCTGTCTTTTGTCTGTGTTCTATGTTAGGGGAAAGGGAAAACAGCTAACATTATCACTTTGAGCTCAGGAAGTTTATGTTTTAAATCACTAGTATTCTGTGACCTTTGGATATACAACATTTACAACAGATTTCCAGCTTAAAAGACAGATATTGGTGACCAGGATGGGTGAAATTATTTTCCAGATAAGTTTGCCCTATTGAATACATACCATTTTATTTATTTTTTCCATATGTTTATTGTTAACATACTGAAATACAAAATAAGTAGAAAAAAACAAATATTAAAATACAAAGAACATTTTTAAAAAGAAAATCAATGGTTACATTTGTATTAAAATACATAGTAAAACAACAAAAACTTATATTTTATTGATATATCTTCCATTACCCTCCCATTTGTATACCCATCCCCTAACCATATTTGAACTTTGCATCAATCATTAGTAGAGTCCTGAGAAGCATATTCCTTATCTAAAATTGTCATTTTCTTTGATATACTGTAAATAAGGGAGATCATTTCTACTTGAATGTAGTTAAACTTCTACTGTACTATGTCAATTTTGTCATTGCAACATATTCTCGATTCTTAGTTTTTCAGTCCGATATCATGGGCAAGCAATACTGTTTCAGCATAATTTGAGACTATAACAGCTATATTAAGTATTATGTTATCCACAATACTCACATCCTCTGCTGATGTTATTCAAGGCATGACAGCCTGCTGAAAAAATGACTGTACTCGATACTAATATATGCAGGAAGCGAACCCTTTGTATGTACAATTATATATGTGCTCTTTCCACATGATCTAGGATGAGAATAATGCAGGATTCTAACCAACAAGGATGTCAGTGTAAAAGGCTTTTTTGCAACAGGTGTTAAGATGATATAAAAGCTGTTGGAAGTTATTTCGGGCACTCTGGAGAAAGGCAACTGAATGAATTTATATTAATAGACATCTCAATTTTAAGAGATTTGAATATTCATTTAAATTCTGGACATCAGAATTTTGCAGACAAACAAAACAATTTTAATCTGTTGGCAAGGAAATCTCTACAATACACATGGGAGAAATATAGTAATGTCTGAGTTCCACAACGAAGTATTTACCAATACCAGGTCTTTAACCTAATCTCCATAATCCTACTATAGTTGGGTTTTTTTTCTTTTTTTTTAAAAAAGTGATCTTTTAGATAAAACAGCAATTAAATTTGGAGAATCATTAGAATAAGTTCCTTGTGCTGTGCAGTTATTTAAAAGATTTCTGTTCCTCGTTGTTAGAGAAACTTGACATCCTAGCACTTGTAGTACTGTAATACTTACTGCAAGTCATTGAAAAAAATGAACATGTTGTTTGGATGTGGCAGAAGAGGAGAAATGTATTGGTTGTGAAATCCTTTGGAGGCTGCTCAAGTGTGCAGAACAGCAGTATATATAATACATGCAAGCACACATATTTTCACAACTGCAATAATTGCTGAGAGGAAATGTTAATCTCCACTCACTCATGCTTTGAATCAAACTTTCTATAGGTAGTCCTCAACTTACAACCAAAATTGAGCCCAAAATTTATGTTGCTAAGTGAAAAATTTGTTAAGTGAGTTTTGCCCCATTTCACGACTTTTCTCGCCACATTTGTTAAGTGAATCACTGCAGTCCTTAAATTAGTAACAGAGTTGTTAAGTGAATCTGGTTTCCTCATTGACCTTGCTTGTCAGAAGGTAGCAAAAGGGGATCACATGACCCTGGACACTGCAACTCTCATAAATGTGAGTCAGTTGCCAAGCATCCAAATGTAAATCACATGACCATGGGGATGCTGCAACGGTCATAACTGTGAAAAATGGTCATAAGTCACTTTTTTCAGTGCTGTTGTGACTTTGAACAGTTACTAAATGAACTGTTGTAAGTCGAGGACTACCTGTATTTCTTGTTACCAGTTACATTGAGGGAAAACTACTGAAGCATGTTGCCCATCATTGCCTTCATTGGATAAAAACCTTGGATTCTGGATATTAGTAAATTCCTGAAAATTATGTGAATGCAGTTGTTAGCCTGATTCAATCATGGATACATTACTTATGCTAAAAATAATTAGAAAGATACTATTTTGTTTTGATTTAAGTTTTTATTTTTACCTCGTATGATTATACAATGCTTTCTTCAAAAAATTAAATAAAAAGAACTAAATAATTTGTAATGGCATAAAATACAATTTTAGTACACTGTCATTCTTATTACTACTAGAACAAATATACAGCAATGACCAAACTGTAAAAAGTAGCAATGGACCCAACATTGAAGCATATCCATTACGTAGTGAAAAATCAGTCTAGGCTTCTAACTTTATCGATCCCAGTACTGATTGTGCATCTTTATATTCTTTAGTTTCTTCCAACTCTTTTTCATTTTCCTGTAAATAAATAAAAACTTCTAAGTATTTTCAAAAGTATGCCTCCAACTTGTAGAAACAACATCCTATAATGCTGAAATTGTTGTTGTTAGTACTAGTGGCATTAGGAATAATAAACAATGGAATCATAGTGTTATTTGGCTAGGACAAGATACGTGGATCTTGTTATAGTTCATTTAAAACAGTACTGTCTGGTATTTCACAAAAGTCCATCTTTAAATCTGGAGATTTAAATCCAATTGTAAGAAGACAAAAATGAAATCCTTTTTCATATACAATATGTGGAACTTAAAACTGCCACATGATGATGCCAATCAGTCTAATACATCTGAAACAAGATTAGATACCATTAATGACTACATTAGCTGTGATGACAGTATCTCCTGAACAATAGCCAACATATCTATGAACATCAGTTTTGGGTGAAAAGCAGGAGAAAGCAATTTTATCCTACATGAAGGTTTCCCAAAGGCATTTGTGATGGAATGTGCACCTGAAGCAGCACTGGGGAGTGAGTGGGTGGGTTACCAGAGAGGCCCGGATTAAGAGACTACACAGTCCCAAACTGGATGGTGGATAGGAGAAGAGATTCAGATAAGCCCCGCCCTAGAATCTCTCAGGATACTTGTGTTTTCCTGAAAATAAAGACTGGGTCTTATATTAATTTTTGCTCCAAAAGACGCATTACGGCTTATTTTCCAGTTAGGTCTTATTTTTTCGGAGAAATACAGTACAGTGCAGCATCCATCTTGGTTGATGATCTTAACTGAGGCTTATTTTAGGGGTAGGGTTTAAATTACAAGCATCCTGAAAAATCATGATAGGGCTTATTTTCCGATTGGGTCTTATTTTCAGGGAAACACAGTATATCTAATAGGCTAGAAGATTATAGCTTTCATTTGACAAGATTCTGCCCATTCGCTGTAAGCAAATAAAGGACTGAACCGTGACCCTGATTATGCTCGTTTCTCTTTTATCTAAATATCCATAATTTTCTCTCCAGCCTCCACTATATTTCCAAACCATCCTCAAGCTTAGATTAACAAGCTGTTTACCTCAAGCCAACTTTGATATTTCACCCACTGCATTTCACTTATTTTATATCAACCCTATTTCAATTTAAATATCTGATTAAAATTTTGCATCAAGCATTAACTGACTGACTGTAATTAAATCACTGATAAACTGAGGGAAGTTTTTTGCGGGGAGGAAGACTATTTTGGGTTGGCCATTTTAACATAAATAAGTCTGAAAAAGTATACTTTTTCTGTAAAACTGCCAATTTTATTTTAAATATTCATATTTTTAATGTGCCTAAAAGGCATCTATTTTGAAGAGGTGGATATAATGAGATATGCACATTAACAATTTGTTGATACATCAAAACAGAAGATGTATAAACTAATCTCAGTTCAGCTGGCAGTCCTATATAAAAATTCTTCCTCCATACTTACTAATAGCTGAACAAGGTCAGAATGTGCAGCTTCTAGTCGGCGTTGGCAATCAGGAATCATCATTCGAGATTCTTGCAAGATCTCAGTCTAAAAAGTGAAAGTAGTTCTTCAAATAAGAGATAACTTTTCATTTTGATATTAGCTGCCTAATATCAGATATCACATTGATGTATATATTCATATGTATAAACAGTATTTTATTAAAGAAAGAGTATTCAATATTACTTCTACATTCAAGCAAAAATGATTAGAAAGCTTTCTATGAAATAGTTATTTAAAATACTATTTGATATAAACTATTTCCCCTGCGGTTAGAAACAGCTTCGTCCAAAATGGGATCAGCTGGTTATATAAATGTCTCCTACATCTTTTGAGTAATAAATAAAAACAGTGTTCAGATAATACCGCACAGAGATAATTACTGCATGAAAAAAGTTATTGAGTTATTGATCACATTGGATGCTCACTGCAGGAGGTTCTGACTGAGAAAAAGGTAAAGAAAAATGAAAAGCAAAGACCAGCAGGCTCATATTTTTTATGCTTATCATGCATAAAAAAGTTATTACTCATCCTTGGGGTTTGTTTTAGGAGAAAGATTACTCTCACCATGCTTTTTGTGAGAAATTACTGATCTGGCACCCCAAAGCAACGGAACATCTTGTATACATCTCCCAAAAACAATGTTGTAATTGTCCACAACACCATCCCCCCCCCTTTTTTGGAGTATTTTCAGCTCTCAAATTTATCAACTGAAAATATCTGTAAAAAAAGATCTGCCTATACTACAGCTAGAAATGAAAATCAATTAGTAAATCTAAGCATGAAGATTCCAACAGAAACAGTAATTTATAGAACTATAAATAGGGTTCAGTATACACGACTATATAGCTGTGAAAAGATTCCTAGATAAAGTTAGCATATAGGCAACATAACATATTTCACTTATTGCGACATTCAGAGTGCACTAAGGAATATCCAATGATATATTCCAATTATAGAAATTCTAACTTGGAATTTTCATTGTTGCTTTTCCCTTCCTATAGAACACTATTGATAAGAATAATTTCTTAATTATACTTATTAGCTACTGGACCTGGATTACAGCTAATCCTTAACAGATTAGTAACTATTTAGTAACCGTTCAATGGTACGAAGCACTGAAAAAGTAACTTTATGACCAGCCCTTGCACTTATGACTGTCACAGTGTTGCCATGATCACAATGCTGAGGTGATCGCCATTTGTATACTTCACAACTGGCTTCTGACAAGCAGACTTAATGAAGAAACCAGAAGTAAAATTGCAAAGCAGAGTTATATGATGTTTTGTTTAACAACCGCAGGTTATTTAGTTAATGACCATAATAAAAGTGAAGTTGTAAGCTTGTTAAAATCATGTAATGTTTCACTTAAGAACCATGTTACTTAGTGACAGACCTGCAGCTCCCAATTGTGATTGCTAAACAACTGTATTCAAATTACAACATAATTTGGGACCCGTGACTCTCGTAGAAATGACATTTGGGAAAGTTGTGGCTGCTTCAGTGCTGCTGTAGTCATGTGATCTTCATTTTCAACAGTGTCAGTTTCCCAGTAAGTCTTACAAATACCTCCGTCCGTCTCCCACCCAGAAGTAGCCATTCACTCATGAACTTTACCTGCTTTTTAATTGCATAGTTATCTCCATCTTCAGCTTTCATCTTTTCAATCTTTTCTTCTTGTTGTTTTGCTTCTTTTTCATACATAACCTTTTCTTTTGCCAAGCTGCACACAAAAAAGTATAATTTGTTTAAATTATAAATACACATAAAATTTTCCTATCTGAAATGTTTAAGACATAAAATGTCCATGTATTACAACTACTCTAGGGTACCACTTACTTTCAAATATGTCATTATTAGTTATGCATTCTGACTGTCCCGGAGAATAACTAGATGTACATGTAATAAATAAGGAATCCATCCATTAGAATAAAAATAAAATTCATGTACAACCTAGCAGACAAATTATTAAAGTTGCTAAAAATGTCATACAGACAAATGTAAGAGCAACTTCTTTTTAAACACTGGCTATTTACTTTATTTATTGTTTGTTTCTGATGTACATCATTCACAGTCACTTTGACTTTGATGGTCCTATAAATCTGTTAAATAGACATCAAAATTCGTTTTCTGGTTGTTTAGAAGAAAAACAGTCTGAATTATATTAGTATAAGTATTGTTTCAGTTCTATTTTTATACCAATGTCAATGTAGATTATCATGTTGCAAAATATTAAAAGTCCAATATACTTTTGAAGACAGTAAGTTTTAGAATAGTGGTTAAAACATCAGATTAGAAACTGGGAGATGATGAGTTCTAGTTCTGCTTTAGGCACAAAGGCAGCTGGGTGTCCTTGGGCTAATCATTTTCTCTCAGCCCTAGGAAGCAGCCAATGGCAAGCCACTTCTGGAAAACCTTGCCAACAGGTACTTGTCCAGGTGGTTTCTGAAAACTAGATTCAATTGAATGGCAGAAAAAAAAACCTGTTGAAACTCTTCTTGGAAGAAAAATATCCATACTCATTCCAAAAATAAAAATATGCAGCACCCTCTATTCCCAAAAGGGTTAAATTTTATTTGCCCACTTGAATGTCTGAATGAGGATAAATCAATTGAAAATAAATCAGATGAACAAAAAGCCTCATGGTCAGTATAAAATAAAACTTAATGATTGGGATTTGATATATTCTAGAAACATGCTATAGGTTCCCTTGAAAGAAGAAATGACTGGATAAGCTTTCTGATCCGATACTGACCCTGGATTTCCCAGATGATGGCAGCAAGGATTCTGCAGAACAATTACTTTTAGTGTCACCTGCAACCATTCCTTAGCTAGCTAGCCAGGTAACTGGTATCCATCTATTATTTATGTAATGACTAAACAATTGAAATAAATATTTTTAGAAGAGTTCTTAAATAAAATTAGAAATGCAAAATATGGCACCTAACCTACTGATTCAGAATATGATGAATCCATCATCAAAAGAAGAAATCTACACTGAATGCTTGATAAAAATGCTTTCCAGATTAAAACAAAAATGTGTTGGTTTAATTTTTGCAGCTCCAAACTAGCTTAGGGTCCTAGCTGGTGAAAGAACCTCCTGTTTCATTTATACTTAATTATACAGTTGAATAAATACCATGGAACTAGTTTCTGCCATTTAAAATAATTTCTTCAAGAACTATGAAACAAAACTTTTCTATACTACAGTAAAGTATCCTTTGATTCTACAGTATTCTTTGATTCTACTTTACAAGTTATTAATGAGCGCGTACATATATTTGATTTAAATCGATGTTTTTAATGGTAAAGAATATTTTCCCCAGTGTCCTGCCATAACAAAAAGAACAACACAAATTATACAGGTTTGAAAGCAATTCCATCTCTATGTTGGTTTGATGCCAAATAAATTTATTCTGGATAAGTTCTGTTACCATATAAATTTCCGAGCCCATGCATAAAAACAATCAGAAAGCAGTACCAGATCCAGAAAGTGCAGGAATTAACTCAACGATCTGCTTAGCTCATCAACTAGTGCATTAACTTTGCTTTAATTTTGTGAAACTCAGTTTTATTCATTATGAAACTAAGTTTATATTCTGCTATCAATTTATTTATTTAGAAGGCTATTTTTTAAACTGCAAATCCTGGCTACCCAGGGCACAATGGGCTAGGAGGTACTCCATGCATTTTGATTAGCTGCAAGCATGCTCAGCAGAACTGCTAAGCTTTACAGTTTTATTAACTCACAGATATGCATGGATTACTTACAACACAACCATGTCAGCACAACAAAAGTTTGTGAGTTGCAAATTAAATTGTTCATATTAACAGCATTTTTGAACAGCATAAAATACTGTTTGTTACTAAATGCTTAGTTAGTTATAGGCCATCT
>JANHFL010003566.1:104010-111510 GCA_032468155.1 Oxyrhabdium leporinum | reverse complement strand
AAAAGAACATTATTATTTGGCTCAATTTGCCAATAAAGCACCTATGATGCTCCTCCAAGTGGAATATTCTACAAATAGTTAAGTGAGAAGCGTAAATTTTGGGCTGCTTGGGTATCATTATATCTGACAGAAATCAAACACCATATTCTGCAATAAGAATATCATGCCAACTATCAACCACAGAAGTGAGAGTGTTTGCGGATGCTAGGCTTACTCTGAATCAAACAGATTATCAAGTCATCTGTCTGCCAGTTGAAACTCAAGCATGAGTGTTTAGCAAGACAATAAGTGAAAATATATAAGCAAGTATACAAGAAAATGAATACAATGTTTTAGAATGGCCAAGTCAGTTGACAACTAATTACCACAAAAACGCTGCAGGACTTGAAACACTTCATGCTAGAAAATCTCACAGTTCACCATGGAGGAATGGGCCAACATTCTAATATAGCAATGTGTTCACCAATTATAGGAAGCATCTGGTTGGAGTTACTGCAGTTCAAAGTAGTGCAACCAATTACTGAACCTAAAGGACAATTACTTTTTCAGATTAATACACTGCATGTGGATTTTTTTGTAAGATACCTTGGTGTTATTTGTATACAGCAGCAACATCTCTAATATTTACTGAAAAAAGTTATGCAAAAAATTCAGAAACTCCAAAAGGGCAAAGATTTTTTTCCTCAAAACTATACCTCTGAACAGTTCTTATGGTACTTTTTTGTTGGATTCCAATGCCAAAGATAATCCAGTGCTTTTCAGTTTCTTATTTTTGTCCTCACTTCGTTTTGAAATCCATTACTGTTTCCTTTGCTATTTTGAATCTTCATTTCAGTTATATGCCTAACATCCATCCATCCTTCCTTCCTTCCTTCCTTCCTTCCTTCCTTCCTTCCTTCCTTCCTTCCTTCCTTCCTCTCTCTCTCTCTCTCTCTCTTTGAAAAGTCTTGATAAGTGGATAAAAAGACAGATCCAAAATATATAACTGAATTGAAAGGTAAACTGCGCAAGATTAAGGAAGGAAAAGATCTGCAGGTTACAAATAAATTTCCAACCTGCAATTTCAAATGTTGTCTGAATGATATAGCAGCAGCAACTGAATCTCCACTAATGCTCCTAGAAAGTAATGGCATAAACCTTGCCTACCATCTATCTTCCTACGCACCTAAAATTATGCATCGTAAAACTGTTTTGTTACTTTGCAAGCACTTACATTTTAATCTATTTGAGTTCAGAGTACTTTACATTTCATACCTGTGTGATCTAGTAAGGTTGTCAACTCTTATTTTAAAATTTCTAGTATTCTGAAATAAATGTAGCTGTTAGTAAACATCAGGTTTATCTATACTAAACCATGCTTACCCATGACTTAATCCTTAAGAAAAGGGGATATATGGCATGTTCTATTGAACCTACTTGGGGAGGATAGAGATAATCTAGGCAGTGTGCATCCCTGGAGAACCTTTCCCTCTGCAGCCTTAGAATCTTGGCTATTATAGTACCCAAAATCGAGGACATCCAATACACTATTCCACAGGTTTGCAAATGTGAGACCTTATGAAACTGGGCTTAAGGGACAAGGTGGGGTTATTCCTGCTGTACTCTACTGTTTGACATTACTTCTAGCTGAGGTGTTTGACCTTATCACCTGGTTAATCCCCCTTACTTACTGCTGGAGAATTTATTTCTTTAGCTTCTAAACACTGCAATCTACTAGGACTAGTGACGGATAACAACCAACCCCAACCCCAACTCCAACCAACAAGTGGGAATTCGAGCTTAGAGAGTTCATTTTTATTTGATATATCAGTTGTGGCCATTCTTGAAACAGGAGGACTGGCAACAGTCATGTCTTTGTCATACCATGGCTGGATGATTGCAATGCATTATATATATGAAGTGGGCTGGCCCTGAAACTGATTCAGAAACAACAGCTAGTGCAGAAGCTACTGTTTAATTTCAAATGGGTAATGGTTGAGAATCATTATAGCCATATTGCAACTTTATTTCTGGAACTGCACTGTTTACTATTTTGTTTCTGGGTTTAATTCATGCTACTGGTTATTACTATAAAACCTTACAATATAACTTGGGTCCTGGATACCTTCAATACTCCCTATCTCTTGCCCATCTGATGCAAACAAGCAGAGGACATGAAAGTCACTACCCTTTGGGAGATGGACAGAAATTAGCCTTCTTTGTAATGGACCCCTATCTTCTGAAATACTGTCTCCCCACCAAAATTAGGATTCACGAGGGCAGTTAAAGCACTGTTTTTAAACACAGACTTTAAGGAAAGATTACTGTTGCTATGTCTAAGTTATAGGTGTGATATCCTGCAAGTTTTTTTATGAAGGGCGATGACCTCTTGGCAACTAGCTTCAGCAGAAAACAAAATTCTTCCTAGTTTTTTTTTCACAAGGCTGAGGAAAATTCAATAAAGTTATATAAATTTCAGCAACTGCTGGCATTAACTTTAGAAGTCAATTTATCACTCAGCCAGCCAATATGAAACTTTGTTAGTTTTTTTTTTAAACTAAAAACCTCTGTGTGACTGGGTAAAGAGATTGTTCTTTTAACTGGTAAGAGAGAAAGGTGCAGGTGCCCAGGACATGAATCTCTGAAGCACTGAATATTTAAGTAATAAATTATTATATTTTTTCATACTGATAGCTGGTCTACGGATTCCATTGTTATTGGTTATATCATACCAGTTATGAGTCATTTAAAACCCACAACTGAAATAACAATAAATATTTGTAAACAAACATAGGTAACCTATATGCATTTAATAAGCCTGTTCATACAGTGTGCAGTCAGTTGTTTTCCAGCATATCTACCTACAATGGACCTGGCCCCAGAGGCATGTGACGCCTGAAAAATCAACTTATGGTGAAAAAAGGCTCATAAAAATCTATGCTGAAAATGATTATCAATAGTCCTTTTAAGAGGCATGGAGATGAAGCAGTGCAATGTGCAAACAGTCATCATCCCTTTATACAATTTCAGCCAGTTGACAGCAACAGACTCACACAATTGTGATGACTGTGTGCATTTGCTTCTTGTTTTAAATCTTATGCTTCCTACTTGAAAGAATCCCTAAATTCCACAAAGGAGTAAGGAGCTGTCATTTCTGCAATTATTATTAAATGACTAGATGATACAATAAAAAACAATCTGCCACAGTACCAGGGCATTCTTGATGTATGATTATAACGTGCAAACACATTCCTATTTATTTAGCATTGCAAACATAATAGTAGACTGTCAATTTAATGGTCAGTTTGTTGGTGTTTTATTCTTATGAAAAATTTAGGTAAAATAACAGAAGTTTTGATTACAGAATCATGCAGTTGGAAGGACTACTTAGACCACTGAGGCCAACTCTTACTTAGTACAGGAATTCAAATTAAGACATCCGTATCAGAAGGCTATATAGCGTCTGGTTGAATATATTAAGACCAGCCCATTATCCTGCTAGATTATTGGTCAAACACCTCTCATTGTTTGAAAGGTGTTTTTTTTTAACAATCATAAGTTACTTTATTGTAACTTGAATTCTGAAATAAAAGATAAACTTTTGATCTTCTTTCCGTGAAACATGAGAATCAGCTTGATCCAGTGGTTAAGGCACCAAGGGAGACTTTGCGTTCTAATCCCACTTTAGGCATGAGAGCTGGCTTGGTGACTTTGGGCCAGTCACCATCAGCCCAACTCACCTCACAGGGTATTGTTGTGGGGAAAATAGGAAGAAAGATCATTTGTGTGTGTTTGCTGACTTGAGTTATTTATTAAAAAATAAAGGCAGGATATAAATAAACATCTTTTCAGATATATTAAGAGTTATCAAGAGCCTCGGTAGCGCAGTTAGAGTGCTGTACTGCAGGCCATTTCTGCTGACTATCGGCTGCCTGCAATTTGGCAGTTCAAATCCCACCAGGCTCAAGGTTGACTCAGCTTTCCATCTTTCTGAGGTGGGTAAAATGAGGACCCAGATTGTTGGGGGCAATATATTGACTCTGTAAAACCGCTTAGAGAGGGCTGTAAAGCACTATAAAGCGGTATATAAGTCTAAGTGCTATTGCTATTTCACATAAATAGTTGCCCAGCCTCTTTTTGAAAACCTCCAGTGATGGAGCACCCACAACTTCTGAAGGCAAGCTATTCCATTGGTTGTGTCCAGCCCTCTCTTGCAATTACCCTTGAGTTACCTTTTACTTCACCCTGGAAAACATTTTTTTCTGATACCTCAGTTGATTAATTTTACTGATAGTAAAAAAAAGCCCATCCTCTAAGCTCCCAGAACCAGACCACTTGATTTGTGATAGAGTTGAATTATTTATAAGATATATAGAATAATGTGGAGCTTCACAATTGGAAGGCTGTGAGTTCAATCCAAGGTAGGAGCAGGTATGTCTCGCTCTGGTCACAAAGAGGAAATATCTGCTGTAAACTCTGTGTAGGCATCAAGAAGGGCATCCAGCTAGTAAATGCTCAGCTCCATTCAATTGACCTGACCCCAATAAAAGGGATTACAGGGTCATTAAAAGAAACAAAATACTAAACAGCCTAAAATACTAAATTTACAATATTTTAAAGGAATCTTCTGAAGTAATGGTGGGTACCTGGTTAGAATTTGATAAGGATCCATAGAGTTAAAGAGTTGTAGACTTGTGCCTACATAAGGATTCTAGGTGGATCCCTCTTTTAACTCTGCCCCTATGTTCTGCCTGTACTCCTCCTACAGAAATATCAGCATAAAAATGTCTAACAAAGTTCAGAAGTCCTCTATATGCAAGTAGTAAGCTTTACCAAAATTCTCCATCCATACTTTCTTGTCAGAAATATGGAGGTAAAGACAGGGAAATTCTTGACATGGAGATTTAAATACACTGGGGGAAATAGTTTTAGGAATGTACTGCTACAGATGAATCCAGTTTGTACCCCATCCCCACTTAATAAACTGCAAGTTCTTTTCCAACTTTGAAAATCAAATTTTTCTTCTTTTTCTCTAAAGAAAAATTTCTACAAGAAAAGGTGGAATGGAGTGACAGCTCAGAGGTTGGTCCCACGCCTCCGTTTCTCTCTGAATACCTGTCTAAATGCCCCCATTCCAGGACAAGAAAACTTTCATCACCCTAAAGCATTTGGCAGAGTGTGAGTATTGTCTCTCTGCTCCAACTCACCAATCTCAGTTCAGTGGGTCTCTGTGGGAGCAGAGTCACATGACCATAATTGAAAACCTGTCATTTTTTATTTTATTTTTTATCCACTTGGCTACAACAAATGCATACACCCACATCTCCCTCATGGAAAGCTCTAATGTTCCAGTCTGGCCCTTCCTCATTAATATTAGTTTAAAACGTCCAATTCCTCTAATCATCAGCTTATTGAAAATGAAATTCTCTGCCTATGTTTTTTTTTTAATTGCAAATTGATAGAATAATTAACTTGACTGCCATGTCCACCATCTCTTATAAATCCAGCCTGTCGAAAACAGCTTCTTTCTAATTAGTTCTTGGCAGACTGTGACAACAACTCCAAGCAATGTCTCATGAAAGAAACTGACAAAGTCTCTGCACTCCTGAAATTACAGTATATTAGGCGCTGGCAACTCAGAGCCTAAGGGCATTGTCTGCCCCCTCAGGTCTTTCTGGTGAAGTCTGCTGAAGTTAAAACTCCTATTTTGATAGAGCTGAACTGCTTCCTCAAATGTCAGAGAGGAGGCACACTGGAAGGTTTTAAAAATGATTTATACATTCCATGCAAATACATACATAGGCAAGTTCCAGGACTCTGAAGAAAATTCCCTTGTATACCCCTTCCATTAAAAAAAGAAAATGTTCAAAGCATTGCGGGATGGTGTGTGTATGACTGTGAGTGAAGAGCAGAGTAAATAAATACCCTCCTGCCTGATGTTTGTTCTGGAACTTTCCCACTGGAAATGGCAAGTAAGATTTAGGCAGAACTGTTTCTACTTTCCTCATGCCCATCAACCAATCACCCTGAGAACAAAGTCCTTTTAATGGCAATCATTCGGAAGCTTTTTTTTTAAATTGATCTCTGAGAATGGCATCCATAATCAGCTACAAGGAGGAGCACTGTGTAGAGAGAGAGGAGAATATCTTCCCAACTCTTGAACCCCATCAATGCTAGACTCAAACCCTGTGGAAGTGGCTACCACAAGCATCTGCATGTGTCTGCTTAATGCTGCCTCTCTTGAGAGAGTGATAGCACTTAGTCTTATATACCACTTCACCGTGCTTTACATCCCTCTCTAAGAGTTTACAGAGTCAGCACATTGCCCCCAACAATCTGGGTCCTCATTGTATTGACCTCAGAAGGATGGAAGGCTGAGTCAACCTGGAGTCGGTCAGAATCGAACTTCTGGCAGTGGGCAGAGTGAGCCTGCAACACTGCACTTTAACCACTGTGCCACCAGGGCTCCTAAAGCTGATAACATGGTCTATCAATCAATCATCTTCTTGATTGTTCTAAATAGCCTTATGGAAAGGCTATTGACCATTTGAGTCATGATTGGCACTGTAAGTCAATCTATGAGCCCATCTGAAGAAGATCATCAAATTTGAAAGACTGAAACTTGGAATGCACTTGAAATCATTTTCAGGCACAATATGCCTGTATAGCAATAGCATTTAGACTTTATATACTGCTTCATTGTGCTTTACAGCCGCCTCTAAGTGCTTTTCAGAGTCAGCATATTGTCCCCAACAATCTAGGTCCTCATTTTATCAACCCTGGAAGGAGGTCCATTGCAACTAAATTAATTCAGGCAAAGTACTTAAATAAAATCAACTTTGTTCAATTTTACCTTATTTACAATGATTCATGCCATCTGTTTAAGGAGGCCATGATACAAAAGGCATCAGCTCTGTCATGTTATGTAATGATGTATATGATGTGTATCACTGTCATGAACTGATGTATAGTTAATGGACGTTCAGGCAAGGTAAACAGCTTCTTTCCCCAATTAAACTTTTGAACTTAGGTTGCTATGCTTCATCAGTTCCTCTCAGAATTTCCATCAATGCTTCACTTACTGCAATGACCTACCATGTGCTCACTGAACGGAAATGGAAATGTGGCATGTCTATAAAAGGGCTTTACTGTTTTATCAACTTGATGACACTAAGAGTTATCCTACTGGATTATAAAAAAGAGAGGCAGCAGATGGAGGATAATTATTTAAAGTAGGCTTGTTTCCCCTAATGAGCCACTGTCTTCCGTGTTTGAAATCCAAGCCAGACATGACAACAATATGGGAATCCTTTCATTTTAAATGTTGAAGTTCTATAGCTTTAGGCAGAACAGACAAAATCTTTTGGTGACCATTTTGGTTTTGGTTGTCAGGAGATCTCTCTCTCTCTCTCTCTCTCTCTCTCTCTGTATATATATATATATATATATGTATCTTCGGTTTTTCGGGTTTTTTCCCGCGTAGATTTGAAGGTTTCTTGGCGACGTTTCGATGAAGTCTCA